>JAIPRM010000268.1:17700-65399 GCA_025469315.1 Stegophylla sp. TES_Ste_2020 | reverse complement strand
CAAAATTTGACAAAAACGACTCGGAAACCATCATTTTTTGATCCGAATTTTATGAAAATTTAAACATAGATAGGAAATCCTATAAAAAAGATTTTGGCGCAAGAAAATTTTGAAAATGTGAAAAAAAATTTTGAACATTTTTTGAAAATTTTTTTTTTTCTTTTATTAACTTCCTTCGTTCAGAATTGTTTTATTGAAGAAATGATTTATCGTTTCTTTAAAATTTAATACGCCCGTCAAAAGAATACCACCCGTCGTGCGAAGTACACCCATCATGCGAAGTACACCCATCATGCGAAGTATGTCTGGCTTTTTTTTCCTCAATTCCTTTTCTACTCACAGGCTTAGGACTAACAACTTCAGCTATACAATAACTAGAGTTTTGAAAAAAATACCCGCAAGAGTACTCCGTCCTAAAAGTAAAGTATACCCATGGCGTACAAAGTATTTTCGTTTTTTTTTTCCTCAATTCCTTTTCTACTCACAGGCTTAGGACTAACAACTTCAGCTATACAATAACTAGAGTTTTGAAAAAATCCTTCACAACACGCAGTGTATTCTGGGTGTGACTTAGTGTGTTAAATTTAATAAAGCGATTCTGAGAGAAGCTTTAATTTAAACAAGATAATTTTACTTAAAAATTATGAAGTTTATAATTATTGAAAAAAATATATATATATTCTCAGGCACTGAATATATCCCTATTTTATTAATACCGAATTTAATGCTGGCACCGGATGTAGAAAACAATTTATGTGAGGAAAAAAAATATAACACTTATTAAAAATTGTTTTTACCAAAAAATTGTTCCTATTATTTACAATTTGTACAACCCTGTAAAAAAATACGTATTATACGAGACGTACATGGTTTAGTACCTACTGGCGCAAGTGTAAAGTTTGAATTTCAAAAGTGTGTTATCAAAAAAAATCTTTATCATCGGTATTATTAGACAAGACGAAAAGTTTTAACTTGAAAACATTTATTAAAAAATATAAAACATATTAATATTATATCTAGTAAACATTAATAATAATAATAATCTTTATTGGCGGAAATAAATTCCGATTTATAATTTACAATGTAATATGTATAGTGACAGATATAATGATTATAATAATATATAATATAACATAAGTATATACTTATATAATATAGTTACTATACGACCTGTAGACTAAATAAAATATTATAATAATAATGATAACAAAACAAAAAATGACATCATGGACAATACAATAAAAATACAATTCAAGAAATTATCAAGAATGTAACTTACATTTTTCTAAGACTAATAACAATAGATAATAATAAAATAACAATAAACATAGATAACAGGAATTAATGAAATAAACATATTAGTATAGCAATAACATCAGTGAACATTTTTGTATGAATAAAATGTATAAGTAATAAATACTACAGGAAATGAAATTTTAACTGTAATGAAAATTCATTGAGAGTTAAATTGAATAAATCGACATTTTTTTTTTTTTTTTGGTATTACCTATGGCCATTGAGACATTACATGGAGAGTTTAATAAGTAATTTTTTGTTATATTCTTTAAGTAGAATAAAGACTTATCGCGTGAACCTATATTGTAATAGGCCTATAAGAGTAATATTTATATATTTTATTTAATAAATTGAAATAAGTATTATTATTATTATTATTTTTTTTTTTTTTCCATGGAGGGAAAAAATTGAAATTATGAGTCAATGCGTTCAAAATAATAAGTGTACAGTACTAAGTTTTCAAAATTTTAGGCTCTGATCCGAGAAAATAAATCACGCGACGATGACGCAAAGTCCCGTCTGCTACAGCATACGTACAATAATCGTTTATTTGTGCACTACACGGCGAATGCAGTTGATATTGCAACGTGGCCGAGAAATTATTGCGCGAACTCTGGCCAAATGCCTGCGCGCACATATTTTAATAATATAATAATATTATTGTGCGCGGATTTAATTGTGAAATACTTTTTCACGCTACACACGTACCGAACGAAATCTCCGACGCAGGCAACGTGCCAGTCGGTGCAACGAACGACGATTGTGCTATAGAGCAAGGGTTCTCAACCTGGGGGGACGCGCCCCCCTAAGGAGGCGTCACAAAATTTCATGGGAGACGTGAAAATATTCACATGAAACCACATTTCACCACAGAACATGAAAATGTTGTTTATAATGATCTATATTTTGTTTTTTATTATTATTATTATTTTTTTTTTTTTTTTTTTTTGGAAGTAGATATGCGATTATTGGTCATCATTGTGTAACGACTAACAATACTATTTTCAATAATTTAAAAATTGTTATTGAACTATTACATCCATGTTAATACCCAACATTAATAATTAAAGTCATGATGTATTTATGTAATATATATATATATATATATATATATATTATATATAACATATTATAATTCAATCTTATAGTAATGGAATTGGGGGCGTGACCCCATATTATAGTATAAAAGGGGGCATGAAAGGTTGAGAACCCTTGGGATACAGAATGTCCCGGTACATTTGACAAATGCAATAACTTTTGTTTTATAAATCATTTTTAACTTTTTTTTTTTTTTCGGAAAATTATTGCTACTTTACAGCATTTCTGCGCTTTAGCAATAACTTATGATTTTTTTTTATTCTTTATAAATCCCAAATTTTATATTTTATGCTACATTTTTGGGAAAAAATCAAAATAGTCACTTTGTAAACCTGATTTTTAGGTAAAAATATTGGTTTTTAAAGGTTCATTTTCTACGATTTTTTTAAATTTGCGAATTCCTGAATATAATTTTTTAAACCATATTTACACGAATTATTATTTAATGTAAGAATTATTTCTATAGCATTTTTCACTGATCGAAACAAAGGTTTTCATTTATATTTCCTACCAAAATTGTAAATCAAATTTTTATTATTCATCAAAATGAAACAAGTACCCAAAATAATAATAATAATAATAATAATAATGATTTCATGAAATTTTAAAACCCCAAATATTATTAACATACTAACTGGTGATCGACGAGATTACTGACAATATTTTTTTTTGATAGGAACGAAAATGGCCGTACAGTCAGGTATTCTCGTGGCCGGCGTAGGCGGTTAAACGGAGAGAGGGTTCTTGCGTATACTGCGGATATCGACGAATAAACATCACTGGTTCAACAGCTATAAGATGTATTTACGATTAGAAAACATATTATTACTATTAGAATTATTATTCACTGCCGGAGAACGCCAAATAAATGCAATATTAATGCGGTATACGGACACGAGTATTGCACAACGAGACTTAAATACTACACAGCAGATAAACGGGGCGGCAATGACGTGCGGCCGACGATGAATATTATATTATTATTATTGCGTACATTCTGTACACCACTTATATACTTATTGTGTGCGGGGGTAATGTTGAAATATTTTCTGTTAACCGTTTAACAACACTTTTTTATTGTTATTATTATCAATTCTCAATTATCGTTTAGTACGACGGCGTTCGTAAGCCAACAAAATAATATTATAACGCGTGTGTTGACAGCAGAATTTGTTATTCGATTATTTTATAATCATAGAAAAACGTTTCTAATAGTTGCGCAATACTATTGAGAATTTTGAAAAATTATCTCACAAAAGTGTCGACTTGATTCGATTTTGAATACTAAACGAAATTTAGTGACCGAGAGTTAAGCCAATTGCATGAAAATCTCGTTTGTGACATATTTTGCGGTTTTAATAAAAAATTTACGGCAGTTGTTCCTTGTTTTTGGAAAAAGTATATAGAGAATATTGAAAAATTATCTCTTTAAAGTATCACCAGGGTGCAATATTTCTGATCTTAAAATCACTAAATTCTACATTTGGGGCCAAGTATCTGTGTACGAAAAAGTGTTTGCGTTAAAAAAAAAAAATAGAAAAAGAAGAATTAAACATCATTGTAAAATCACTTGCTTCTTCACTTTGTTCAGAATTTAAAATAGCTTAAGAAAAAAAAAAATTCCAAATCAATTATTTTGTTCTTAAAACGCACCAAATTTACTGTTTTCGATTGTATAAGTTGAAATTAATCCATTACACGGGGATCAAAAATAGAATGAGCGCATTAAAAAAAAAAAAAAAAAAAACCACCCTGTTTACGTATATGATGCAACTAAACCCCCTCACAAATGCTTTTACGACTGGTTTACCGTCGGCCGCCGCTTTGGGGGTGAGTTTATATAATGTACACACACACACACACACACACATAGGTACTACCTAAAATATAATATTATTATATAGTAACTACGTGTATAATAAACCACGTGTCGAAGTAATTAGAGAAATATATTATATACCTACTATTACAATATAATATGCGGTCGAAAATGAAAAGGTCGCCGCCGAATGTGTGGGAATTTTTTTTTCGCTTTCTCGTCACGTCGACTAGACCCCGCAAAGAGCCGGGTATAATAAGAATATGACCTGTGTGTGCGTGCGTGTGTTAGACCAGTGTTTCTCAAAGTGTGAGTCTCGAGTCAACTTTTTGTTTAATTATGTAAATTCTCAAAAATATCGTGTTTTTAAGCAAACTCCACTATTAAAATGATGGAATGGCATACATTTGTAAAATTTTATTTTTTTATATTAAACCAATTAATTAATAAATTAATAAAGTATTAATTTAATTTTGATTTTTTAGAACTACCTTTTTATTCTAAAAATGTAAAACCGTGGGGGGTCACAATAGGTTTTTTGAAGAAAAATTTGGGTCGTTGTCCCAAAAAAAAAAATTGAGAACCACTGTGTGTTAGACGTTACACGGTCCGTTTGGCCGACGAAAATACTATAAGGGCACTGGGGCTGCGGACGAATACACAATGTGTACGGTTTGTATACGAGACCAGACACGCGTTAAAACATTATACATAATCCTTTTTTTCGGCAGACGACAGAAAGAGAGTGCCGTCAAACGTCGTCGTGTACAATAATAAACAATATTATTCTGCGCCGGGAATGGGATATTTTCGTGAACAATATTACGAATACAAATGTGTAATGTTACACGGAAATCTGTTTATCATACAAGTGTTATTATATAATATATTATCCACACGTGGACGCGTTTGTATGTAATAACAAGATTTTAGACGAAGACTGATGTTATAATAGGAGTTTACACGATTTTTTTTTTTTTTTTCTAATAATTACCTACACAAAACATATAGCTAGGTGCAACGTAGAGATTTGCTACACGACGAGTCTGTAAGAGTAGAATGCAATTTTTTTTTTTTTTTTTTGTATATTTTACTCGTTTATCTCTTGTTTTGATATAATAGTTTATATTTTGGTTATTTTTGAATTTCAAGTGCAAATTTTACATATTTTTCAATATTTTTTATATTGATTTTCATGATATCGGGAAAAAATAACTGTTGAAATGATCAAATATTATTTGTTATTTTATTTTAATTTGTTCGGAAGCAAACTTATGAAACGCCTAAATAAAATAAGAATAATACGTGCAACGCAGTTTTAAATTTTTTACAGTAAAATTAAACTTTTTAAAAGCATATTTCATATTTATATATTTTTAGAAAACAATTGGTACATTTTTAGAGTGAGCACATATTTTAAGATTTTAACACTCTGTCGGATATTACAAACAGTGAACACTGCTTATAGAACTCACGAATATAACGTTCAATCGTTCATGTAAGACTCAAATTGATTCAAACGGTCTGCAGGTAGCATCCAAATTCACTAAAAAAAAAAAAAACGTAAAAGCAAATTTTTTAATAAACAATATCTAACATGTATGTATTAAATATTAAAATATTAAAACTGTTATTGTATACTTTTACTCGGTTCGGTTCAATTAAAAATAAAACAACATAATATAAAAGTTAAGTTATTCGTTACGATTCATTTTTCAATACATTATATTATTTCAATAGTACTCAGTTCTAATTTAATGCATTTCTATGGAGTTTACTAACTTTACTTTCTTTATAAATAAATTTAAAATATTCAATCAATATTTGATTTCTTTGCCGTTACATTATACACTTTGTCAATATTAATATCTACTTCTATATTTCTATGGATTTTAAATAAATGTAAAACTACTTTTACATATAAGTTTATGTATATTTTCTGTTTTAAATGCAAATAGAATAGCACTAAAATACATTTTAATGGTTTATATAATATTGATCAAAATTAGTGCGAAGAATGTCGAATCGTTGTCCCTGTTTTACACGTGTGCGACATAGCGAACCTGTGATACTACTGTATTCTTATTTCTTACTCCAATTTTAGTGGGGAATAATTATTAAACTAGAATAAATTTACTCAGTTTAACTTACTGCCAAATTTGCAAAGAAAAATATAAACTGTATACTAGTGTAAATCTATTGTTGACTAATTTCACTTTTTTATTTGTACATAGTAACTATGCATTTCAATCAACCGATATTGTAATGTTTATTTTGTCAATAGTCTAATATTGTTTCCGTCAGTTTTAGTTTTCAGATTTTTTTCTCGTCATTTCTTTAAATTATATATGTAAGCTTTTTCACATGAAGTCACTGCCAATCCTTCAGTCGTCACACGAAGTCGAAGAGATGTCAAGTTGTGGTGATCGTATAAAATGTAACGTTTTATTTATTTTCTTACCCGTCGTAATTAATGTATTATTTAGTGATGTCAAAATTAGTTAATGTGTATTTACACTTCCTATGCTCAATTATTTTACAACGTTCAGTTAGAAAATCGCCAATCAATGGGTCGACCAGTATTATTTAGTCACTTCATTTGAAATCTCTGCTTAGCACTTCTATTAGCTGTTGAATGTATAAATTCCTACGCGAATACTCATTTTACTTGCTCAAAAAAAATCTAGTGTAATTTCCTACACTGACCTTTTTTTTCTTTTTTTTTTTTTTTGGGGGGGGGGGTGAAATTTAGCCCCCTCCAGTGGCAAATTCAGTTTAGAGGGGGCGATAAGACAAATTTCGATCAAATATACATAAAAAATTAATACATTTTTACACGCATAAAGCGTTTTTAGTAAACATTACAAAAATTTCTGGGAAGGTCGATCGATCCCATGGCTGTTCCCTTGGCTCCGCGCCTGGCCCCCCCTCCCTCTGCATACGCCACTACGCCCACTCGATTAACGTGCGGTACAATACGATTTATAAACGCGTGAACTACACGACAAGGTAATCGGTATGATTTTCGCACACTCAGATCCCGATGGCGGAGCCTAACCGCGGTTTTTAATCTCAGTACCGTAGTAAATCATTGCGATCGGGAGAGAGAAGGATTTGACCCCCCCCCCCACGTCTTCTTACGATGTTCGGCGTGCGATACAACCGGACCGAACAGTATAACGTATTAAGAATTTAAATCCATATCTGTGCAGTTGGTGTGATTTTGCAGTGAAATCGTTTCGTTGTCGACACCGTTAGAAAAATCTCGAGACACGCCTCCGGCTCGACGTGATGTTTTCGTGACGCGCTTTGCCAAATTTCTCTTGGTCTCCGGCTGTAATAATTGAAGGGCGACAAGCCAAAACCCTTTGATTGCCCCCGAAAAAATCAATTTTCAGAAAACGCTTTTTCCTGTTTCACTCTCTCATTTTTAAATGAGTTAACCGAACGATTTTTGATCATAACATATTGTGTGTAAAATAATTCGAAAATTCTATTTATCTTTTTGAATTCAAATTATTACTGCATACATTGTAAGTAATTTTATTGGAGATTCAAATTTTTAATTTAATGCAAAACGTATTATTTCCGAAAATAGCACGTTTTGAAAAACAGACGAATGGAAATTGTACGTTTTGCTTTCAATATGCGTCTGTGATAGTTCTATCTACAACTACTGAGATATTTATATCATTTTTTGAAATTTTATCATAAATTATTCGGCAAAAACTAAGAGTATCTGACCCGAAGAATGAAGAATATCCGTGATGTGAATTATGTCCGGCTTTCTTGCCTTTACTTTACTTTTTTTTTTTTTAATATAATAAATAAAGGAAAACATTTTTAATAAGAAAAAAAATGTTAGAAAAAATGTCCAAAATTTTTTTTTACTTTTTCAAAATTTTCTTGCGCCAAAATCGTTCTTATATATTATTGTCTATCTATGTTTAAATTTTAATAAAGTTTGGATCAAAAAATTATGGTTTCCGAGTCTTTTTTGTCAAATTTAGGGTAGTTTAAAAAAAAATAAATAAATAAATAAACATCATTATAAAATATCTCTACTTTTAACCGGCTTGTAAGTGCATAAATGAAAACTCTTCGGAAATTCGTAATACACGTTCTATATATTATTTTATAACTTCATATTAATTCGAGTATATTCGATAGAAAAATAATAACATGAAAATAGCGAGTTTTGTGGAAAAAATCATAATTTTATATATTATTTATCCGTGACAAAATCATCTAGATCATCAATGAATAAACACGTTAATCCCACCCCGTGACTTGTTGCACGTTTCGCACGCGGCATCGCTTTGACTCCCCCCACCGTTTCTCGTACTTCTGGTTTTTTTTTCTCCCTCGGCTTCGGCGTCCGTCTGTCGCACGCGTTAGGTCGGAAATTTATAGTCGTAGAACGCGGTCGTAAAGTATATTACATAGTCCGTCGGCGGCGGCGGCGGCGCTCGGTAATGGATCCTCGCCCTCTCCTCCTCCCCCTCGGAACCATCGGACTACTCGCCCCGGTCGATGATAGCCACGAGGAGGACAGGAAACCGATACAAACAATCCGACGCGCGGGCTTATTGCCCCGCGGATGCCGCCGGGCATTGTATAATGTCACTAAAAACCAGATCCTTTTACGCCGAGTTTTTATTATTATAATACGCACGTATCGTGTGTGTGTGTGTGTGTGTGTGTGTGTGTGTGTGTATGTGTGTGTACACGTAATGTATACACAATGTCGGGGTGGTCTCGGGCCGAGCGTTTTTTTTTTTTTTTTGTTTCCAGACGCCGCGGCCCAGAGAGTCCGCGAGGGGGACCGACCGGAGGATATAGAAGTGGCGGCCAGTGAGGAAATGTAGAGAAAAAGTTCTAAATTATTAATAATTTCACCCGGTTACGATGCGTTTTGGACCCCGAAAACGGTCATAAAAACCCGGTCTTTCCTACTCCCCCCGCCCCGATCGCGCTCAAAAACGATCTCTTTTGGCGCCGCCGCCGCCGCCTGTACCGAATCATCACGCGCAATATAGTATAAATATTAATAAAATCGTATATTTTATACACGAGAATTTGTTTGTGCGTGTAAAATCATCGCCGGACTCTTTGATGTGTGCGACGACGACGTGCACGTGTATCTCTTCTTCTTCTTCTGCGTATAAACAATCACGAATCGATATTTTGTTGCTCATGACATGGCTTGAAAACGACAGAACCGATTTGACCTTTTTAGGGTGAAAATAGAAAAAAAATAGAGGTAAATCCAGTTTCGAAAAGTTGCTGGTCGAGACTTTTGGACCAGTATTTCCATATGAAAGGTGTTTACAGAAGAAAAAAAAGAGTTCGTTGTAAAAAATAATTATTCTATGTATTGTATGTATTAATCGGTTTTTTTCATGTTTCTATGGGGGAGGGGAGGGTGCCAACAATCAAAGCGACAAGTGAAAACCCTTTGAAATAATTTGAATTTAGAAAAATGCTAAGTATACTATCTAGAGTAGAATTTTGATTCAAAAAGTGGCTGATCGGAGCTTTTGTGTTTGTATATTTCTACATGCAAATATGTTCACAAAACGGAAAAAAATAAATAAAATAAACATCATTGCGAATTCATAAGCTTCTTCGTTCTGCTTAAAATCTAGAATGAATCGACGTTTTGTTGCTGATTCCATAACTTGAAAACTAAATCGATTCGGTTATTTTATTTTTTTTAAGTTTTGTTTTTAATTTTCAAATAATTTTAAATTTTATATTACAGTTTGAGAAAAAAAAATTATACGTTATTGCTGAAGTGAAGTAATAATTTTTAAAAACAAAAAAAAAAAAATAATAAAAATTATTAAAAGAACAAAAGTTATTGCATTTCGTAAATCGTATTGCGAGTTTGAAGTTAATATATTATTATTTATTTCTATTTGATGAGACAAACAAAAAAAAAAAAAAATCGGACATATTTCGCACGATGGGTGCTCTTCGCACGATAGGTGGGATTCTCTTGACGGGTGTATTTAATTTTAAAGAAACGATAAATCATAAAATAAATGAACAAACATCATTGTAAAAACACTAGCTTCTTCACTTCGTTCAGAATCTAAAACAAAAAAAGCATAAAAAAAGTTACGTTGAAAGAAACACAATGTTCACTTGGATTTCACATGGTTTTAAACGAAATATGTTTCAATCGTTTCAAACGATTCGCAAAACGTTTAAAACACGTCGTTTAAAACATAATATTATTTAACAACCCTGGGCGGCCTGCAGTGCTTCAATCCACCGCCACGACACGGAATCGCGTCGAAAGTAATAATTTTAACGCGGTGTAACGCGCCCGACGTTGTTGCTGTTAACAAGAAATTAACGATAATGGACGAAATGAACGTAAGTCAAGTCGCCGCAGCCGCCGACGCCGTCGTTTACGTGTGTTTCTCTCGAATGAATGAACGCAATCATCACGGATAAACCGAAAACGACCGTGAACGGCGGCGGCGCGACCACTGTTATAATAAAGGAACGCCGCCGCCACACCGAGCGAGCTGCGAGTATTCCTTCGATAATAATATTAGTGATAATTATTATTAGGGAACGGATTTACGTGCACTATAGAAATCCTAAAAATATGCATTTAAAAAAATGCTGTAATATGCAACTAAATATGCATTAAAAATCTTGAAAATATGCTTTTAAAAATGCAGTAATATGCTACAAAAATATGTATGTATTTTTAAATATGCAAGTAACGAATTAAAATTATATCAAAAATCACTTTTGTATACAAAAACTTGGAAACCGATCGTCGTGCGTTCGTGAGTGTTATTTGTACGTGTAAAATTATGTCAGTATATTATAACTTTAAGTATATTGTTCTTACACAAAAAAATAAATAAATAAATAAATAAAAAGAAAAGGAAAAGAGAAAAGAAAAGAAGAAGAAAGAAAAAAGGAAAAAAAGAAGGAGCACAAATTAATTAGTATTAAGTATATTAAAATTATAAATTAAGGTTTTGAACTCACCCACCCCAAGCACAAGCTTTGCTTTTTGGGGGGTGTCATTTATCATATATTGTAGATTTTTATGTACTATGTATTTATTTAATTATGTTATTGTTGCATATTTTAAGTAAATAAATTATTATTATTATTATACTAAATAACAGTCACGTACACAGTGACGTGCCCCCGTAGGGGAAGGGGTGGTTTGGAATGAACCTTAAACACACACACACACACACGAAGTCCAAAACCGTAATAAGTTTTCGAGAGCGAAAATTGCAAAATCTTACACGAGTTTCCTCAAATGGAACACAAATGTCTTTTTCCTCGTCAAAATTTACCTACCCATTACCTTTGGAAAATATTAGAAAATTTATTTTTTTTTATTGCGAATTATTGTTTTAATGTTTTCAAACGGTAATAATTGAGTTCAAAAACCGCGATTTTAGTCACTCGCGTGTCAATATAAACCGACAGGCTGAATAAAATATGTCAACAAAATATACAATATCGGTGAATGTTAAAAAAACTGTCACTGTTAAACCAAAATTTATATTCTTGAATCAATCAAGAATTTTATTTTTTATTCCACCATTCGGCATCATACACGTTTTTATAACGGATAATCTATTGCACCGTATTGATCGGTCGCTATAAGTGCATACCATAGAGTAAAGAATATATAGAGGTGCCATACCGTATACTGTTACGTATAGTGAATTGAAGCAATCAAATGGAATACGCTAAGAGTGACCATTTTTTTTGGTTGGTACCACTTTAAATTTTTATATTATCATATTAGATAAGATATACAAAAACAATAACATTAATTTTAAAGTATGATACCAGTTCCTCAATCGGTGATCCGATTGAACAAGGGAATACAATATTTCGATACGGTAATTATTTGATTCTATTCAATAGGTCACTCTAAGCGTATTCCATTTCAATGCTTCATTTAGGTATACGTATGGCCACAGGTTGGTGCATACTATAAATATTTAATTTTAAGAATTAATAAAGTACTAGCACGAGTACAAGGGGTGGTCTACACAAACATTGCGAACCATCGATATATATTTTATATGAACAGCCCTTCTTGAACAAATATTTTTGAAGATTTTTTGTCTCATCCAAACAGACTCGTGTTCCGAACAAAACTAAACTATTGCTATAATTGCTATTTGGTACGTGCAAAAACACATTGTTAGAACAATTCTTTTCAAATCGATGATTAATCCCGTAAGTCGTAATATACGTCACACGACCGAGTTATATGTCGTTAAGATAATTAAATGTTTTCAACGATCGTAAAAATACACGAAAAAAAAAATTAGCGTTACGACAACGATGATGACATCGTAACGCGCGAACTAAACGATTTTATTATTCACATCGTTATACAAGCGCGCAGTACAACGTGCTAATGGAAATCGTTTAAACAATTAACTACAGGTAGTCGATAACCAAAAACAACATTTATAGTTTGTTTGTGTTCGGAAACTGTCGTTTGTACGCGAGCAAATGATCAACAGACTCATATTTAGAATTTCGGGCTAACCCTTATACGAAACATCAAAACATCACATTTTTATATGTATGTGTCGAGAAAAATTAATTTTAGAAAAACCGGTCATACTTAGTACCATGGGTATCCTCAGATGAGATTTGGTGGTTGTATAATTTCTTCAATAAAACGATTGCAGAGCTTCAGTTGATAGAGGACAATTTAAAAAGAGAAATTATTTTATATGCTCGGCCAGTTTTATATTCTAATTTATAATATTAACAATAGGAAAAAAATGAAATTTTGATGAGAAAAAGATTCAAATTTTCAATTATCATTTTTCATTTATTGCACCAAAATATTTGTCTATCTACATTTAAATTTTCATAAAGTTTAGATTAAAAAAAAGGTAGTTTCCGAGTCTTTTTTTGTCAATTTTTGAGTACTGGGGGGGGGTGGTCAAAAATTTTCAGGGGGACCTTTATAGTGTATATGTATATGTAGTGTATATGCATAGTTTTTTTTTTTTTTCCAGGGGGTTATACATTTTTCTCCGGAGACAGTCCCATCCAATCACCACCCCCCTGAAATAAACATTGGGAGAGTGGATCCTTTTCGGTTCCATGAGATGTTATATTTTTTTATCAACCCCTAAAAAATTGAATCCAGTCGCGCCCATCTTAGTACACCACTATCGTTTCGCGACTGCGACGCGTATAAAATAATCATTTTAAAGTGATTGCACTGATTACTGCTCGTAATGCGAACCGCGAAAACGCGAGTTGTATACTACGTGTACCATTAAATCGTCGCATTGTTTCGCCCGCTGATATATTTTATATAAAAAGTAGGTACTGCACGCGGATTAATTTTATAACGAACGCGATCATTACCTATACAATAAATCCGGACGGGAACGTTTTGTGCACATTAGTGTGGATGCGTTTCGCGGCAGCGGCGTAAAGCGACTTTTGACGTATGGCTTTTAAATTGCTTTGTGAATAGACGGTGAGGCCGATTTTTCCGGCGGAAATGAAGTCATTTATTACATATTATCATTATTATTATTACACGCAGTGGATCCGTAGCACGAGAAGACGCGTGTAATTGTACATTGTATTATTATTATTATTATTATTATTATTATTATTATTATTATATATTTCAACGGCCACAATATTATATCGTATACTCAGACCAGCGTTGGGGGAGGGGGGAAATATCTATATAAGTTATCTAGATAAAAATGCATCATCTCGTATTATATCACGTCTAGATAATTTTCAGTTCAATAATCTTTATCTTCGTGTGTGGATAAAATTCTTGTTATCTGTACGTATCTATCTAGAATGTTTATTTTAACAGACTAAACGAAAAATTTGAAATTAAATAATATAAAATAAAAGTACTATTTGAATATTAACGTTTGCTAAGTTTTAATTTCATTTATTAATATTTATTTCGTACATTGTATATTAACATTTTTCTGTATACTTAATACGTGGAAAACAAACGGCTTGGTGAGATACTTGGTAGATGTTCATTGTCGAACTTGTAAACAATAACCATCCTCAACACTAATTGAGAAGTTATTTAGTAAGGCAGTCCAGGTTTTAACAATTAGACAGAGCAGGTTTAACGATAAAACACACTTATACCAATGATTTTATGTTGTTGATCGAAATTTGATATGATTTAACATGGTTGAACTGTTAAATCGGTTCATATGATTTCAAATATTGTTATTTTTAATAATTTTAACAGAATTTATCGTTTTTATCTTTCTCCAAATGTAAATACGTTTACATTATGAAGTTTATCAATGAATTTTTTAAAAAAAAATAACTATTTTTATTTTTGTTGATTTTTAATGTTTTGTATGAAATATTTTTTTCAGCCAATACTAATTTATAAAAAATTTTAAAAATTAAAATATCTGAAAATTTTCAGTCACAGGATAGAAAGCGATAAGAATCAACATTGCCAGGATACGATTTACAAAAAAATTCGGCAGCCATCTTCTCAGTTCTCAATCAGTAAGATGAAAATATTATATATACAAACATTTTTATTTTTTTTTTGTTATTAATCAATACACAATCATCATAAAATACCTTTAAAATAATGAATTCAAATTAGCTGCATTTTTTAATTGGAGGGTAGCAACTAAAAAGTAACAAGTGTGACAGATTTCAAACAAGTCAAGTAGTAATGGGAGATAATATGCACTCGTATAACACAGAATGAACCTAACCTAACAATTCAGTAATCTTGACGATTTAGAAAATGGCGGCCTCCACACGAAAAGCGTCGTTTACATATTTTAATTTCCCTTCTGTGATTTCATCTATTCTGTGGTTCAGTCGCGTCCGATCGATTGGATTGCATTTCAGTTACTGTCAACAAGGACAAATGTGAATTGTGCCAGACTCATATTCAGGTATGAAAGTCTGCTAGTGTAAATTGCGCCCGGCTATTATCAAGTATGTGAGTAATTTTTTTATTTCTTATAACCGATTTTAAACGTTGTTGTAAATATTACATCGGTGTAAAAACCCGATGTTCACCGTTAATCGTTTATTATTTTACAGCCCGTTATAATCAATATTCAGCACTTAATTTGGTTATAGAATAGTTTTTTTTTTCAATACTGATCAATGGTGTAGTAAATCAGTTATTCTAACACCTTCATAAACATCATCATATAATTATTATTACAAAGTGGTTATAACCAAAAATTAAATAACATTGTTAGGACATACTTTGCACGACGGATGGGATTCTCTTGACGGGTGTATTTAATTTTAAAGAAACGATAAATCATTTCTTCAATAAAACGATTCTGAACGAGGGAAGTTAATAATATAAAAAATAAATGAGAAAAAAAATGTTAGAAAAATGTCCAAAATTTTCTTGCGCCAAAATCTTTCTTATATGATTTTCTATCTATATTTAAATTTTCATATAGTTCGGATCAAAAAATGATGGTTTCCGAGTCGTTTTTGTCAAACTTTGGGTAGTTTTTTCCAAAAAAAAAATTGAAAATAATTGAAAAATTCAAAAAGTGACCTCTTTAGAGGCAAATCTGGTTTCAAAAAGTTGCTGATCGAAACTTTTGGACAAGTATTTCCATACGAAAAGTTGTACACAGAAAAAAAAATAAACTTCATTGTAAAAACACTAGCTTCTTCACTTCGTTCAGAATTTAAAAAAAAGAAAAATAGAATTAGAGAATACGAATTACGAAACATGGCGATAGGTAAAATAAGATAAGACTAAATCGATCGAAATGATCCAATTTTTAACGGATGCGGTGAACGTTGTGGATAGAATATGATAATATCGCATTAATAAAATATTGACCGGTCCATTATAATAATATATTCGTTACAATGCGCAGGGGGCCATTTTGCGGTCAACTAACCGTAAATGTAACCGCGCGAATTTCCATTCGCTGACGCGCACACGCTTCGCGTCCGACGGTGCGTGGAAAATAAACACTTCACGACGTATTATAATAAATGTAGGTACAATAATAAACTTTCTACCGGTGTAGTGATTTCAGTGCGATCATTGAAATGCACAAACGATGGATTTTAAAATATATTGTTAAGATCTATACGGTTATACGATCAATATAATCTTTTTTTTTTTTCAGTACTTGAAAAAATAATAGAATAAGGACACACAATTACTATACAACATACTTTTATGTAAATTATCCAGAAAAAATAAAAACAAATACACTTAATTATAGCGGAGGGGATGGGGAGGCTCCTGTGCACATTACGAACGAGTGAATATCGTCATAGCGAGTAAGAAACAAACAATATTTGTTTTTCCATTACGGAATTGAAAAAAAAAAGATTTTAAAACGAAATGATTTAAATGACATCGTAAATTATTATTATTAGGTTTATGAAAGCATGTTTTTTCGTTTTCAACTGATCGTTTATGGACATTCAATGTTGCTGCTATTTTTTTTTCGATTTTTCAGTGTGACTCTGACATATAATAAAATTATTTGAATTATACACAGAGGCACTCCACCACAACAAAAAAAAAAAAAAAAATTGAAATAAAAATATTAAATACTTTCAAGTTACGATATAAGTTGATACTATAGATTATAAATGGCTAAAACAGTACAACGGTGTATAACTAGTGACGGAGATCCGGTAAATTCAATATTGGGTAAATATACCTGGTATTTAAAAATGTGTAGATACAACAATGACGACCAAAAATACATGTTGTATGTAACAAAATAATTTTAGTTTAACATTTAAGTTCAATGCTACAAAACTGATAACTATTATTGTGTATTAGTTGAAGAAATGATTTATCGTTTCTATAAAATTCAATACACCCACTAAGAATATTCCACCCGAAAAACGAAGTTTATCCATGGTGAAAAGTCTACAGTCCGGCCTTATTTTTATTTACACTTTTTTTCGTTATTTATTATTAACAATGATGCACCGAAAAAACAAAACTAGAATACTATGAAATTTAAAAATTTAAAACTAGGGCGACAGCACTTCTTAAAATTCACCCGGTAAACCTCAGTGTTTTTTTTTTTATTACAGATTAGATGGCATGGTATATTATCTACTTTTGCGGTTTTGCCGATCAATTTTTTTTGTGGTTTTCAATTCGCCTTTCACGTTTCACGTTTGTAGGTAGCCCAGGCATATTAAAATTAATGTGTAATGTAACTCGAGATTCATTACCGTCAAAGATTTCTCAATATTCATTGATATATTTTGGTGTACGATGTTAAATCATGTTCCGTTGCGGTGTATTTTCGTGCTCCATAACCGACTACCACGTGCTCGTCCACGCGCACACACTCATAATAATATAATATTGAATTAATATAGTGATGCCCTCACGTCGTACCAATAAAACGTGTTATTACTACACGTGTGTGCGAGATGTTTGCGATATTGGTCCACTTTTGGTTTAACTGACGTGGGTACGTTCGCAACCAATTGTTGAAGTATTTTTTTTTTAAAGAGAGGGAGTGGCGAAAATGTTGGTGGGCCGGCCCTTTGAAAATTGATAAGACCAACTTACTTCGCACCTCCCTCCAAGACTTTTAAAAATAATTTTACCAATAATTGGTAAAACGATAAAATTATCATTGCATAAAGATTGAAATTTCATTGATATTCCGACTGAAAAAAATTACAAATTTGCAGTAGTTAAAAAAAAAAAAAAACACCAGTTTTCCATACCTCTGTAGTGAAAAAATATAAGGCTGTAAATCGAATGCAGCACGTGGCATTAAACGATGCATTTAAATCTCATAAAATCATCACTTGAAATGCCAAAAAATTTAGCACGAAAGTCACTTGAAATACTAACAAATCGTAGGTATGAAAGCGAGGGGGACCTTGTCCCTAAAATCATTTCAGATTTTTCGCATCAATTATATACGGTTAATACTACTAGAAAGTACTAAATCAAACAGATAATTATTTTAGCCTTTATTTTAACCTTAATTATTTTACTTTTGGTTATTTGAATTATCAAGTCCCTTCTTGATAAAATACAATATACAGGTTGATACCGATATTTGGCATCCCAAAACGGCGGTTATTAATTAGAACAACTTCATAATAATCATACTCTTCATAACGTTGTACCTATCGGTTACAATATTAATTTACATTCACCAGCTGCTGCAGATTATTGCCCCGTGGGGCTTGTTATAGTTTACGTTTAAATGGGTCTCAAATTAAGATATTAACATAATCAATAATTATTTACATACCTATTAGCGTGAACCACGATGTGTAGCATGCCGGTGGACAATTCCCGGATCCGGCCCACTGTCAACGAGGGGTGGGGGGATGGTGAGAAATTAATTTTAATTGGGGAAAAGAAATCGTTAGTGCACAGATTTCACCGTTTACACCAGATTTTTTTTTTTTATTATAAAGAAGAAAATGTTAATTTCTCAAAACGGTTATCAAAACGGGTAGTGTCATAACGACCTATCCAATTCACTACTTACCGATTCTATTGTTACGCCTGTATGGTCGTAACCAGATACTGGATTTATGGTTTGTACTTTTATATACTATTTCTAACAACGATGCAAATTGTAAAAAAAGGATTATTTTATAATATTATACGCGCCAAGCGGTCGAGAAAACTTGCAACTCTTTAGCACTCAAACCTCAGTTACAGAAGATTAATTAATTTGATTGTCTTGTAAAATATATATTATGTTCGATGAAGCAACCGATTTTGGCAACCACAAAAAGTTGTCAATAGCATAATGATTAGTGTACTTTAGTTGATTTTTGTACTATGGCATTTTCTATGTACATTTTTCCCATATCAACAGGTGGCCTGAGGGAAAGAGTGCGAATCATTGATCATCTTGATCTGGTGATATTTTCGAAAATTTTTTTTTTTTTTGATGCGAATATGTCGCCTATCCTTGATCTATTTCCTCAGGCGTGAGAAAAATAATATTAATTTATTAGCGAAATTATTAAAATGTAAAGTCTAAACGTCTGACGAATTTACTTCCTAAATACAATATTTTAAATTGTTAAATAACATTATGAAAACAGTTTTATTTCATACTATTTTAACTACACAACGGAAGATCTGCTACGATCGCGTGGAGCGTACATTCGGTTTCTAAAACATATTACTTTCGATCGTTCGGTTCGAGAAATTACTGAAAAAAAAAACTACACACTGGAAGGTGCTACTACGACATAATTGGAACCGATTAACCGAAATGTATAATTTATTACCGAGATACCATACGAATAAAAAAAAATATCGAAATAAAAAAAAAGTGTTTAACTGAAGCAGATATGATTAACATAATCTTTACTCGGAACGAGTTGTAATATTATAATATTATTATAATTAAATCATACTAAGCAGCTACTTATGCATTTATAATGCTCAACAGTTATATACAAGAGTACACCTTTATACATATCCATAATATATATATATATATATGTGTGTGTGTGTGTGTGTGTGTGTGTGTATAGTATACACATTTAACTACAAATAATGAAAATATCTCAAGGACCACACGATGTAGTCGGATGATTTAGAAATCTGTATTGATAAGTTATTATTTTATAGGTCAATATGTTATTAAAATACGTACCCCAAGGGTATAGGTGTACCTATCAACTATAGCTAAAAATAAGACGGGGTAATTTTCCTATAAGTCTAAACAGCCTTATATTATTATGATTAAGATTCGGATTTTGGGACAAATTACTTCTATTCTTTAGATTCTGAACGAAATGAAGAAGAAGCTAGTGTGTTTTTACATTGATGTTTATTTTATTTTATTTTTCTGTAAACACTTTTTCGTATAAAACTTCTATAAGCCAAAAGTCTCTATCAGTAACTTTTTATTGAAACAGGATTTGTCTCTAATTGGTACACTAGACAAATAATTTTTTGAATTCTTCAGTTCTTTAGTTTTTTTTTTCGAAGATTACCCAAAATTCAACAAATTGTAACAAAAAAAACAAAAAGAAGAATCGAAAACCATAATTTTTTAATCAAAACTCTATGAAAATTTAGGCATAGATAGACAATTATATGAGAAAATTTTGATGCAAGAAAATTTTGAAAATATGCAAAAAAAAATTTGGACATTTTTCTAACATTTTTTTTTTCTCATTAATTATTTTTTCCTTTTCTTTATTTATTTGATAAAAAATAAGTAATGTAAACAATAAAAACAAGAAAGCCAGACATATTTCGCGCCATGGATATTCCCACCATGGGGTACCACGTGTCGTGTTCGGGTCGGTGGGAGGGATGTCCTAGGTCTAGGTCGGGTCGGGGGAGTGTAAACCCTTTGAAATAATGCGAATTTCGAGAAATATTAAGTATAAAGTATATCATCTAGAGCTAAGCTTCTCCGTTCCGATCAAAATCCAAAAAAAAACACAGGAAACGCGTTATTATAATATTGAATACTTTCACAGCGAAATACGTGACCGAATATTATATCACTTAGGCGCTGTTATAAAACAGTCATTACCACCGGCGAGATACTGTACATTACAGGTATACCATAATAATATATTATCGTACTATTTATCTCTGATATCGGTCGGACGACGACGGGATACTTATGGGGATTACAATAATAATAAATATGATGGTAACTCACTGACGACTAACCCGCGACTCGCGATTATAATAATAATTGTAATAATAATAATTGTAATAATATTATAGGGCGTACACTCGTGTGCAACAGGTAGGTTAGGTATGTGTGACTCTAGCCGCCGCCGCGTCTCTGAGTCTTACACATAATAATATACATATAATATCATACACGTAATAATAATCATATTATTAACGAGCGTCTGATTGCGGCGGCATCGTGTGAACGCCTCTTCTCGTCCTTATTACAGGGCACAAAGTGGACGCGAGCGAGCGCGAGCGCGCGCGCGACGACTCGGACGGACGGCGTGTTGTAAAGAAAATAATAATATAATATAAAAAAAAAAAAAAAGAAGAAGAAGTTATTCATGCCGCCGCCGCCGCCGCCATCAACGAAGTGGCGATCGATGAGCGTGCGAACGGTGTTGATCGTTTCGATGCAGGCGACGGCCGTCCGTCCGGGCGGTGAAATTATAGTGCGGCGAACCGAGTGGGGCTGCGTGTCCGCGCGTCAAAGAGCCTAGTTATACCGCAGCAGCACCCGTTTACGTAGAATTCAGTTTTTTTTTTTTTTTTTTTACTTTTTTTATTTCACATACAGGGTGTTCCATGTACGATTCGACAAATGCAATAACGTTTGTCCTGTAAATAATTTTGAACCCCTTTTTTTTAATTTTTTTCTACGTCACTGCGTTACAACGAAAACGCATAATTTTTTCTTTTTTTTTTAAAATCCAAATTTTAAAATTCAAAATTCTGTACTTCGATTTTAGGAAAAATTCAAAATAGCCATTTTATGAAAAATATCGGTGCTTAAATCTCTAATAAAAGTCAATCCGTTCGTTTTATACGATTTTTTTAAGTTTGCCAACAATTTAATAACATTTTATTTATTAAATACATGGAATAAACCCTTTAGAACATAATAAACACATTAATTATTATTCTAAAT
Source organism: Stegophylla sp. TES_Ste_2020 (assembly GCA_025469315.1). NCBI lineage: Eukaryota > Metazoa > Arthropoda > Insecta > Hemiptera > Aphididae > Stegophylla > Stegophylla sp. TES_Ste_2020. Next base: position 43,559 of record JAIPRM010000268.1, on the reverse strand, counting down.
CAAATTGCTAGATAGTTGTTTATAAATGTAGAAGGCACAAATAACAATATTGTTAAATGAGTAATAATATCAACAACTGACTTTATAATAATATTACCATTATTATAACGCAAATTTCTATTTTGAATTATTTCTGAAACTGTAGTATGAAATTTCAAATTTGAAAATTTGGGACCAAAAAAAATTTTGTACTTTATTGCTGTAGCCCAATTCAGTGGTAATAATTTTCAAAAAAAAAAAGTTAAAAATTATTAATAAAACAAAAGTTATTGCATTTGTCTAATCTTACTGGGACACCCTGTATATACGTTACATCCGTACCTACTCATACCTTTTTCTACGCGGTTCTCGACCGCGTGTACTCGGCAACAGGCTTTAGTAGCCACGTCGTTCGATTCGAATTATTTTAACGCGCCAGCCTCCGGCCACGTTCGTGATATCCGTGCCGCGCGAGGTGTCGGTGGTACGTTTATTTTATTTTGAAAATTTCTAGTGAAACGAAGAAGCTAGTGGTTTTACAATGACGTTTCTTTCTTTTTCGTGGAAATTTTTTATTTTTTCTATAAAAATACTTATCCAAAAATTTCACACATTACCGTTTTATATCGACAATCACACTTAGGTGGTACTTCAAAGAAATCGTTTTTCAAAATTCTTAGCACCCAATTGAACATTAAAAAATTATAGACAGGAAAGCCGGACATACTTCGCATCACTGTTAATCTCCACTGAGAATCGTTTTATTGAAGAAATGATTTATCGTTTCTTTAAAATTTAACACACCCACCAAGGGTATCCTACCCTAGGAGTAACGAATAATCATGGTTCTGAATAGTGAAATATAAACTGACTGAATAAAAAATATTTTTTTGTTATCATAACAAACTTTATGACTTTTGAGTAAAATTGTCTTGAATAAACTGAAGCTCCTCTCAAAATCGTCTATTGAAGAAACGATTTATCGTTTTTTTTTTCTTTTTATCCAGTACACCCACCAAAAGTATCTCACTCGAGAAGCGAAGAATACCCAAGGTGTGAAGTACGACCTTTTTTTAAATATTATTATTCGTAATTATTATGTTGACCGAAACAGGGGGGAAGTCCGAAACGGTGTTTCTCGATCGTGAGGTCACGACCTCCCCGAGGGTAGTTGACACGTGAACATTCCTAAGTGTTTAACGTCATTACCATCATCGTAATCGTTGTTTGAAAATAATATTAAATTATTAAGTAAGAAGTAAAGATTTAGAATGGCTCATAGAAATGTATAATTTACAGATAATTCGGTGAAATACTCATAAATACCTGTTGTACATAGGTATTGAGATAAACGGTTATTTGAGATTTTTCTGAATATCACGAAGAAGTTAGGTAGTGGTTTTAAATAAACGTTCAATTTTTTTTTAATGATTTTTTTTCTAAAAAAAGTGCTCGGATCATTACGTTCCTAGTAAATAATTTTGTTTCCACAGTACTTTATAACGGTAATTTATCTAAATACATAACAGTTTTTCTAGTAACAAGAAAAATCTACCGAAAGTTTGAGTAAAATCGGTAAAATATTCCCCAAAACAATATTTCCGTAACTTTGTTGTTAATAATTAAACCATAATTCTGAACTTATGATACCATTAACTTAAAATCTTCACCCATCATAAAAAATAGTGTAATACATATTGGAAAAAATGTTCGAAAATAATTCGACCACTTTTGGGATAAATATAGAATTTCAAATATTTCTATCCCTTTTTGTAATTATTGTTTTTAAATTAAATTTAAAATTTTCGGTATTATGAACTGAACATTGAATACTACATAATACAATAACTACATAATACATTTTCAAAATTTTCCTGCGTCAAAATCTTTTTTATATTATTGTCTATCTATGTTTAAATTTTCATAAAGTTCGAATCAAAAAAATGATGGTTTCCGAGTCTTTTTTGTTAAAATTTAGGTAATTTTAAAAAAAAATTGAAGAATTGAGAAATCCAAAAAGACCTCTTTAAAGTACCAACTAGAGACAAATCCGCTTTCAAAAAGTTACTGATCGAAACTTTTGGACAAATATATCTATACAAAAAAACGTTTACAGAAAAAAATAAAAAAAATAAACATCATTGTAAAAACACTAGCTTCTTCATTCTAAAAATGGAAAATGTTTTGCATTATTCAATCTAAAAAATCGAAATGAATAATTATAATGAATTTAAATTTTCTAAACTAAAAAGAAATTTTAACACGGACGGTGTAGCAACAATATTTTTACAAATAGGGAACGCGTAACGCCATCTACACTCGCGGTACTTCACTGCGGGTCTTATTGAAATTCGAAACAGAGTGCGTAGCACACACGTCTATTGGCCGTTTTTATTTCCGAAGTTTACGATTTAAAAATAATAAAATTTTACACTAATGTACCTTGCGTTATGTAAGTAATTAATGCCACGTACAACAACTACACTACCTTATGGCACTTGTAAAGAAGACAAATGACTAATAAATTTAAATAATTTATGGGCGATTTGGGAACAATGTTATAATAAAATATGTAAGTGTACCTTTGTGTTACGACCGTAAGCTACTCAATTTACGAACAGTAGTTTATAATATATCAATTATTTTGAAAATATTATTATTATAATAAAAACAGAATTATTATATTGTTATAACACAGTGGTCGGCAAACTAACAAAAGAGCCAAATGTGTTCTGTTACAACGATTAAGATTTTTTTGAGAGCTAAATTTGTATTTTTCAAAATTAATACGTTTAGAAATTGGTATAAATTAACTTTAGATCTATTAACTTTTGAAGGAAAAAAGCGTAACATACTTCGCACGATGGGTATTCATCGTTCTTCGAATAAGATACTCTTTTGGATATGTTGTTAGTGGTGTATTTAGAAGCAGACTAAGTAGTCTGTAGCCTAAAGCGGCTTTTTTTTTAATATAATAAGAATTTTTAAGTAGATATTCAAATTTTTTATATATTATTATTATTTATATTTCAATTTGTTTTATGTGATATAAATATAAATAAAAATCGTATCGTGAAAAAGTTACAAGTATAAAAGAATGTACCTAAATATTTTATTATTTATTACGATTTCTATAATGTTGCGACAAAATAGTGTAACAAAAACAGCGAATACAAAAAAGAGAGATGCCAAAAGACAGTTAATGATAAAATCAGAAAGTGGAAAAAACAGCGAATAATTAATAAAACAACCCAAAACAATTTTATTTTATTTTTATGAGAGGATTAGAAGACAATTTTTCAAATTAACTACTATTTTCAAAAAATTAAACAAGTAATTGCGTACGATAAAATATCGAAAATATTGTGTACTTTACTATATTATACTAGAAGCTAACCTTACACACACATTCACATACGAAGATCTTACACACTCGGGCTGTCGGCTGACGTGTCGGACTCAGGACGTCCAGGCGCAGGATTCAGGACTAGGGTGGAACAGTTTTGTAATTAGTATTTCTTATAGTGAGAGAAACTCGTGTGTGTTATAATATATATATTGTATATAAAAAATAATAATATTAAAATAGAATATTCAACTCACTGGTCTACGCGCAGTGCCTCGTAGATATTTTCGAAGTCATTGTCGTCTCCAGCGTCGTCGTCGTAGCTCCTCTCGGTTTAAGATAAAAATTCGACTTTTAGTTTTCAATGTTTGGCGTATCGATGGCGAATGATTGATGACCGTCACAGCACCTACTCGGTCGTCTAGAGCAATGTTTATTATAATATGGTTGTCGTGCTGTGTATTTGGCCGGTATATCGTTTAAATCTCCGTTTACAGTATTATAAGTATTTCTAATGGGCCAGCAGCTTTTTTTTGCTATTCTAAACGTACAGAGACAACTTAAGTTTTTTTTTCGATAGTTCAAGTATTTAATTTCTAACGGACCAGCTGCAGCTTTCTGCTTTTCTGTTATTCTAAACATCCAGAGGCACCTCAAGTTTTATTTTATTTATTTTTTTTTGATTTCAATAGTTCAATTATTCTATACCCTAAAACATGGCTATAAATCATTACTATGCCTGCAACCAGTGATGGCTTTAGGGTGTAGGTTTACTCATGCATTGACCCTCCCACCTCAAATTAAAAAAAATATATATTAAAAGAACATCATTATATACCTTTAACGATTTAGTACTATAATCTACTGTTTCTACCACGATTTACAAATGATACGTCAAATTTAACAGAATCGCAATGTTTATATTTAATTAAAATGTAATAATTTTTTATCCTGATTTATTACTCTGTTTATATAGTTTTCAGTTCTACTCGTTTTATGTGCTACCTATACTTATCGCCCGAGCGTGATAAACACATATTTTATTTTATTTCTTACCATTTCAGTAATAAAATAAAATATTATCATTATCATTATTATTATTATTGTTATTTTCAAATGGATAATGCACGCGTTGATGCGTTTACGACGTGTTCTTCGGGTACACTGTATGAGGTGCTCCGTCGGTGTAATTACTAAACGAGAAATCTCAACCGCATAAATACCAATAAAAAACAATTAATTGTCAACATTTTTATGTGCAGCGTAATGGATTTTAATACGCGAACGACCTTTAGGAAAGGCGTGAAGGAAAAAAAAAAACGCTGAACACGAAACGCACGATCGTTTAGTTAGACTAACCTATTCGTATAGGTTTCGTAATATTTGGCGGGAATAAATCACACTTGTCGTTAACGCGTCGTATTAAATATAATAATTATTACACTGCTTCTGCCCTCGTGTTTTGATAGTCGCTAATCAAACCGATTTCTGCACAATAATTATTGCCGAACGTGTCAAACTTGATGATTATACCCGTATTATAGCTATATATACTATGTATCGGTTATCTATTTACAAGTGTCCGTCTCGGCAGAAATAAAAACCGTAACGACTGTAAAAGGCGGATGGCCTTCGAAATGAGTATACAAAGTGCCACGCTTGTGTATTAAAAGTATTAAGTATCTTATACAATTACAAGTACTAAGTGATATTATAGATTATAAACTAACGAATATAGTCGAAATTCTAACTTCAAACTGTTATAAAAAAAAAATTTGACTAACGATTTCTGAGATTTTTTCAGGTCAAGTAGAAATATATGTCAGTGAAATCATATTAAATTTTCAAGTCTTCTAATCATCAAAAATTTTATTACATAAAAACTAACAAAAAAGTTAAAAATTTCCGAAATTTTCATAATGTTGTACTTAACTTAAAATTAATCAAATCTTTTTGAAATTTTTACGAAATGTTCTCGTAACTATTTTTAGTGGTTGGTAAAAATTTCAAGTCTTTAGCTGCATTATTTTAGAAGTTATGTCAAAAAGTAATTTTCAATTTTACGGAAATTACGGTAATCGCATATTTTGCCGTTTTTTGACAATTTTTTTTCAGTTTTTTCGTATTTTTAAAAAAAATATTGAGAAATTTGAAAAATGACCTCTTAAAGTACTATCTGGGTTCGATTTTAGATCTATAAAGTTACTGATCGAAACTTTTGGACCAGTAGTTCTATACGAAAAAGTGTTCACAGAGGAAGAAAAAAAAAATGAACATCATTGTAAAAACATAAGCTTCTTCACATCGTTCAGAATCTAAAATTCAAACCTCAACTTAAAAAACAATTTTGTTTGATTGAAAATAACGGGAAGAATGAGAAAATTGTTTTTACGGTCGTGGTAGGGGATTTTCATGAAAATCGGCTTCGTAATATTTTTTTTACAGGCCCAAGTATAAATTATATAACTTTGGCTTAAATGACGGTTAGGCCAAATAATGGCAGGTTCTTTCATTTATTTATTTTATTGTCTTCAGAGTGAGAAATCGTAAACAAATTTATTGGTGTATAAAAAAATTTACATTTACGTTTTTGTTAATATCGGTTGTGGCAATATTTAATTATAACTCATAATGGCTTTAAACTTCAAAACGGAGAAAAATTAATAGTTACATTATTCTGTTATTACCCATTTCAAATGTCATATTACTGAGATTTTCAGAACGTCAACAATAAATTATCGTGACAAATTTCGAATGGACTATAAAAATATAACAATAATATTGTCAAACATATTCAATATAAAGTGATAATTATTGTTGTCTATAACTGACTAAAGCTCCGTTTATAGTCACTTTATTGAAGAAACGATTTATCGGTTTTTTTTTTAACTCAATACACTCACCAAGTGAATCTCACCCGAAGAGCGAAGAATACCCATGCATTTGAGTATGTCTCGATTTTTTATTCTAAGTAGAACAAAGAAGCTAGTGTTTTATTTTTTACAATGATGTTTATATTTTTTTTCCTGTAAAGACTTTTTCGTTTATTCTTGTCCAAAGTTTCAACCAACAACTATAGACGATACTCTTGAGAGATCATTTTTCGAAATTCACAATAGTTTTCTCAAAATCTGGGAAAAACTACCCGATAGACATAACCTCATTTAAAACTATCTTTTTTTTTATAATCTAAACTTTATGAAAATTCAAATATAAGCAGACAATAATATGAAAAATGCTTTGGTTCAAGAACTTTCATACTATGTGAAAATTTGAAATGAAAAAAAAAATTGTTTGGTATCTGAGTGAATTTTTTTTCATCAAAAATTGTATTTTTTTCCTCTTCTCAGTTTTTATAGTAGAATATAAAAAAACCGACTGAGTAAACAATATATAAATTTTTTTTTTTTTTCCTATAATAATAACAAACTTTTTAATTTTTAAGTGAAATCGTTTTGAATAAACCGAAGCTCTGTGCACAGAGTCGTTTTATTGAAAAAAAAAAAAAATATATATATATATATATTATTTAAAATTAATCGTCCATGTTTAAAAGCCCTCATCCGATTCCGACTCGCTTTCTTTTCTACGACCGCAGCTAAAAAAATCTACAAAAAATAAATTTTTTACGACTCGAATTTTAATCATCACACGCCATATTACGTATACCACCTACATAAATAATATAAATTAACCGCATCCTCTCGTGGGTATCGCGTTACGGTCGGTCGTCGTGTAAACATTATGCGGTAATTATTATTATTATTATTATTATTTAGTTAACTAAAAACCGATAAAACACAACGGTTCGCCCCATGTAAACGCTCCCTGCTCCCTGCTGTATACATTACCCCGCGGGGTCACTGTAGTCTCTCTAAATACGGGATAATAACTGTCACGCGTGGGGGGGGAGGGGCAAACGACGATACACACGCCAAACAATATTGTACGGATCATTCAGCAAACAATTAAAAATCGTATAAATATATATATATATCTCGGTCGGTCCCCTTAAAACACTTAATAATGACCGCAGTGACAGTCAACAGCTGTTGCAAGTCCCGTTGCTGCCACTGCTGCTGTAGTCAGATAGTTCGGGGAAGGAGGGGGTGTCAGAGCACTGGGAGAGATTATTATTATAATATTTATTATAATATTATAATATATTAACCGTACGCCACCACCACCGCCTGTCGTTATTCGTCGCGGAAAAACGATTTCAACACCTCGTTCACGCCGCCGCCGCGCCGCCGTGACGAGGCGAACAGACGGGAATTTTTTTGTTGACTCAAACATAAAAAAAAAAAAAAAAACCACTGCAGTTGTCAAACATATCGCAGTCGAAATATTATTTGTAATAATAATAATAATAACACGTACACTATTACAACGGTCGCGGGTGGTTTTAAAAAGAATACGAGCTATAAAAATAATATGCGCTAAACATCAGCGTCGCGTCGTCTCCGCGGCGGTGTCGTATGACAGATCACTCGTATAGCGTAGATACGCGATTCGTGTTCTTAGGTTTAAAGCGTTTATATTGGTTAACGTGGTTGGCTAGTATCTTAAATCATGTAAGTTTTTATTCCATGATTTTTGGAATAACTCTTTAATTTATATAACATCTCTGTACATATTTCTATTAAGATTATATAGTACTTCTTTGTAAACAATATATTTTTATTCTTTGAAGAGGAGCATAAACTTATAGATTTTTTGTTGAGTTCATCTATTAAAGAAACTTTTACGGTAATTTATTTTCATCAATAACTAATTATTTACTAACTTTATGCCTACAACCTGCTCCTCTAACGACTGAACCAAATCCCTTAAAATATAATATTGAATAACCAAAATCGGAACCGAAAAACCCAATAGCTTCCAGTCCCTCATTTAGATACTTTTCCCTGTTACATCTTTTTTTTATCATATTTGCAAAAAAAAAAGGGGGAAGTACAAAAAAAGATACATGAAAGTTAATAATATATATATAATACGTGTTATTGACGCCAATATTAAACTATTTTAAGACTTTTTTTTTTCAAAATTTTTCCAAACATTCATCCGAGTGTCCCATTTTTTAAAATTGTGTTGCTTTGTAAGAAAATGTAAAATCTAATGTTTCAATAATTTTAAAACTAGTAATTTTATTTGAAGTTTCACGATTTTAAGATTCGGAATGTACATACATAATGTTAGTTATTTGAGAGAAATGTACACGCGTGTAGCATGTAATGTAATAAACGTGTTTTTTTTTTTTTTTTTTATTTCATACATAAATAGTAATTATGAATTTTTTACTTCGTACACGAGTGAATTCGTCCAGGATAAAAACAAAAATTCATAAATGATAAGATTCATACATTTTTATTTTTATCATGACATGTTTTTAACATTTGAAATAACATAAATTAAATTAAATAAATTGTAGGCATTACACTTCTATTCGAAATTTCGCACGGGCGAAGTTTGGGTAATTCAGGTAAATAGTTATACAAATATATATAAATCCGTGTGTGTGCGTGTACACGCACACAGGACGTGACGAAAACCGGTGTTTCTCGCAACAACAACAATAGGTAACAATTTTGACGACGAGCAATTTTCGGCGACCCCTTTTCTCGGGCTTTCAAAGAAAACATGACTTATTTCCGGAAACGTTTACGACAAAACGACAGCAATGAGATATTTCTTTTCCAAGAGCAAATCACCGTAATATTTGCCCTCTTTCAAGAGACCGCAGTATATATATAAGGTTTTATTTTTTTTTTGATTCCCTCGCGTTGAAATTGTGCCTGATTGAATGGGTCTCGTGCACATTATCATGTCTGTCACATATTTTTTTCGACTCTCCGCGCTGGCTCGTCTTGCTCAGGGCTGCGTTGCCTCCACCCTCTCCCCGGCACGGCGCGGCGTAAGGTTAATTTTTTCTCCGTCCGGTCGCGTCTCCAAAAAAGGAATCTCACGTGCGGTTTATTGCGTCGCATCTAGCGATTATTTTCTAGTACGCGTCAGAAATTCCCTCGATTTTATTGGGTATAGAAAAAAATCTCTGTTTCCAGTAGTCCGATTAGTTAGTTCGGTTTCGGCTCTTGCAAAGTTAAGAAATTCAAAAAAAAAAACCCAGACGACATACTTGTTTCCAAAAACGTTGTCAAATTTCTTTGGTTTTTTTTTTATATATTTCTGTTCTAAATTACCCTATTTTTTTGTGATAATGGGGGTAAATTAAGAATCATCGTCATAATTCGGCATAGTGTATAAATGGGGGTGAGGGGACTTATAGCAAATTAAATATGTTTTCTAATATTATTTAATTTTAACTGGAAATTCGTAGAAAGGTAAAATTATTATATAGAACTAGGTGAATTTGAATTAGATATTTTGTTGAAAATTTAAAATTCACTATTACAAGTGTGTAATAAGTTTAGACGCGTCCAACATTTTCCAATTTGTACATATAAAGCAGGTAATTATTTTGTTTGATCATTCTTCAAATATTATCAATACATGAGTTCAGTAATCTAGTTTAGAGGTCTACTATTTTGAAATCATCTTTATATGACTGTTATTAATTTTGTAAAAATTATTATAGGTGTTAGTATATTATTTATGGTATACAGAAGAACTCAATGAGACTTTTGTTCAACTATATTTTCTTGAAAATGTTGTGAAAAAAATATAAAAACTATGAAAACCAATAAATTTACCTGTTATGTCTTATATCTCATACTAAATTAAATATTAATTGGGAAAATGTAAATTTCCACATGAAACAGAGCAGGTCAAAATGACTCATGAATATACCTACGTATACCTTTTCTCACGAATAAAAAAAATATCAAAATAAAAACATCAAATTGCAATAGACCTCAAAAAAATTAGTAAAAATAATAAATAAAAACAGAATTACATCAATGACAAAATATTAAATTACAGCTTAGCTCAATATGATTGTGTAAAATGTTTGAGTTTTCGAAATAAGCCACATGAAATTTTATTATTATATTATTATTATTATTATTTGATATACGTATTTATATGAAATTTATTTATATTTATATTGAAGGAAATCGTCTAAAATCGAATTAAACTTATTACCTACAATATAACACGAAAACAAATTTCAACCACACCAGCTTTAAGTTGTCAGTCCTAAGTCTGAATTAAGCGGGAAGGAAATTTGTTTGATTGACATTGTTTTCCATATCACACAGGCAAGGAAATATTACTACAACTGTAAGTGTGAGAACTTAAGTACGGATATATTTTTTTTCGTGTAGGAATTTACATAATATATTTATGTAACCGTTTACCTGCTATGTTTCGCGTGGAAACTTACCAAACCCCGCAAAATTTACGCACATTACCCGTTCTAGGGTTGACATTTGAAGCGATGCGAACATTGTCGTCCGCAAAAACTTTAAAGTGGATAAAATATAATATAAAGAATACTTTTATAGTTTGACCGAAACGGCTCGTTTCGTTTTTTTAGATTCTGAACGAAATGAAGAAGCTAGTGTTTTTACAATGATGTTTATTTTTTATTTTTTTACTGTGTACAACTTTTCGTATAGAAATACTTGCCCAAAAGTTTCGATCAATAACTTTTTGAAACCCGATTCGCCTCTAGATTGTACTTTAGAGAGGTCATTTTTTGAATTTCTCAATTTTTCAATGTTTTTTTTGGAAAAAACTACCAAACATTTGACAAAAACGACTCGAAAACCATCATTTTTTGATCAGAATTTTATGAAAATTTAAACATAGATAGAAAATCCTATAAAAAAGATTTTGGGGAAGAAAATTTTGAAAATGTAAAAAAAAATTTTGGACATTTTTTTAAACTTCTTTCGTTCAGAATCGTTTTACTGAAGAAATGATTTATCGTTTCATTAAAATTTAATACGTCCGTCAAGAGAATACCACCCCGTCGTGCGAAGTACACCCGTCGTGCGAAGTATGTCCGGTTTTTTTTTTTTTTTTTTCATACTCAAAAATCACACTATAGTCGTCATTATTATTATTATTCCGCGTCGCCAGTTTGTAAGTGTTTGTCAGCGAATCATCACACCCGAGAGGCGCACTACGACCCGTGGTCGTCCGTCGTATTATTATTATTATTATTATTATTATTATTATTATCACCTTACTCCGCTCCGTATGCGCGGCGTGCGCGCTTAGTTTTTCGCGCTTCGCATCGGGTCCATTGTGCGGCCGATGAATAGGGCTTAGATTGAGAGGACGGACAAATAAAATATTATGATAATAACGCACGGCGGTGTGGCCGCGTGCGCGCATTTCGCTCAGTCCACGGAGCACGGACAATGTGCCGCTAAAGAGACGACACAGAGTTGTAGTGCCCTTCGCGCGAATCCGTACAGTAGCGCGGAGAGATACGCGACGGCGCGGCGGCGGAGAGTTCGCCACATCCGCCCGGTCCGCCGCCGCCCGCTGAGGCCGTCGCGTATCGCGCGAGGTCCCGGGAACGCCTCCGCCGCGGCCCGCCCGCCTGCCGAGCCGGTCGAGCATTGTTTTTTTTCGGTCATCCCGAGTCCTTGCGATAATATTCCTAGGACCCACACACACACACACACACACGGGTACAGAAGTATTTTAGTTCACAAACGCACTTTGCACAACGCCTAGAGTTGTTATAGTCATAATAAAGTAATATACCATACGCGTTGCTAGAGACCCATGGGAAATTGCGAGCTCTCATTGGCTGCGTTTCGTTTGAGATAATAAAATTTTCAAATGCTGATAAAAACACTTGAATTTCGAATATAAAATATTCGTTTGTAATAAAATTACTTAGATTTTAGACTTTGAACGAAGTGAGTTTTTACAATGATGTTTATTTTTTTTTTCGTTTTTTTTCTTTTTCTGTAAACACTTTTTCGCATAGATATATTTGTCCAAAAGTTTCGATCAGTAACTTTTTGAAACCGAATTTGCCTTTAGCTGGTACTTTAGAGAGGAATTTCTCAATTCTTCAATTACTGTTTTAAGTACCCAAAATTTGACAAAAAAGACTCGATAACCATAATTTTTTTGATCCGAACTTTATGAAAATTTAAACATAGATAGACAATAATATAAGAATGATTTTGGCACAAGAAAATTTTGAAAATGTAAAAAAAAATTTTGGACATTTTCCTAACATTTTTTTTCTCATTAATTTTTTTTAGATTTTGAACGAAGTGAAGAAGCTAGTGTTTTTACAATGATGTTTATTTTTTTTTTTGTGTACAACTTTTCGTATGGAAATACTTGTCCAAAAGTTTCGATCAATAACTTTTTAAAACCGGATTTGTCTCTAGTTGGTACTTTAAAGAGGTCTTTTTTGATTTCTCAATTCTTCAATTTTTTTTTTTGAAAAAAATTACCTAAATTTTAGCAAAAAAGACTCGGAAACCATCATTTTTTTGATTCGAACTTTATGAAAATTTAAACATAGATAGACAATAATATAAAAAAGATTTTGACGCAGGAAAATTTTGAAAATGTAAAAAAAAGAATTTTTCTAAATTTTTTTTTTCTCATTTAATGTTTTTCCTTTATATATTAGATAAAAAAAAGTAAAATAAAGTAAAGTTTAAACAAGAAATTCTGACATACTTTGCCGCACCGCGGATATTTTTCGCTCTTCGGGTCAGATACTCTTGTGTTGAAAACGATGACGACTATAATTGTTCTTTATATTATTAACTTCTTTCATTCAAAATCGTCTTATTGAAGAATGTTTAGTGCTAATCATATTTATCGTTTCTTTAAAATTATACACACCCTTCAAGAACATCTGACTCCGAGGAGTGAAGAATATCCGGGGTGCGAAGTATGTTCGGCTTTCTTGTCTATACTTTACTTTACTTTTTTTAAATATTTTTTCGTTATATCAAATTAAAACACGAACTATTTATAAAGTCGAATTAAAATTAGAGGTCTTATAAAAATACAGAATTTCGTTGTCTTCATATTGTCTCAGGAAATATGGCACTGGGTGTCTATTCGTCAGGACCGACTTGTTGGACACCCTGTATATCGTATTGTGAAAAGGGGTGGAAACAGCATTGAATACGATTCTGGCCGACTTCTGTGATTATAGCGTAAATGATTGGACCGCATTCGGGTTTTTAACGCGTTATTAGGCGTATTATAATAATATATTGTATTGTTCGCGGTGACCGTAAAGTAGTATGCGTAATGTCTACATAATAAGAATATGCAGTAAGTCACGTGAGAGAGATTTAAGTTTTATCACCCGTAGTGACCAAACGTGTGCTCAGCTCCAGTGTTATATTTGAAAAACTCGTTGCCACTAGGGGAGGTCGACTCCGTAGACAAAACCGTATTTGGGTATTTTTCACCCCCCGAGTATGTGCAATATTCACGACATCCAATTTCAGCATGATTCTTTAGATTCCGAATGAAACGAAAAAGCTAGTATTTTTACAAAGAGATTTATGTTTATTTTTTTTCTATGATCACTTTTTCACATAGAAACACTTATCCAAAAGTTTCAACCGACTTCAACAAATTACAGAATTCGGCTAGATGTTACATATCTAATTATATATGTTATGTTAATTAGCCAAAAACACATTTGAAACTTTTCTTTTAATCCAAACTTTATGAAAATTTAAATATAGATAGACAATAATATGAAAAATATTATGGCGAAAGAAAATGTTTAATATGTGAAACATTTTTTTTTTTTATTCAATTTTTTTTTCTCGCCGAAAATTTGTTTTGTTTGTTATGTTATACATTACTTTTTTTTTTTTATTATTATTATATTTGACAATTATTATAGTGTATCAACGTATAACTAAAACCCACTCAGAATCATTTTTCTGAAATTTGTCATTTCTTTAAATTTCAATACACCCAACGAAGAGTATTTCACCCGTAGAGCGAAGAATATTAATGATACGAAACATATTGACTTTTTTCTTTTTGCGTACTTGCTACTCATAAACGAAAAATGTAACGTTTATTTAAATTTCTTAAATCTCACACCCTCTTAGCAGCTTTGGTTCCGTGGTATATACACCTCTCGCTTCTCTTTCGCTATACGTTCCATCCGAGGCGAAACTAAATTGTAAATTTTAGGGAACGGACTACGGAGTTACATACACAAAAAAAACCTCAAAATATGTTTCAAAAATTGTTATGATATACTACAAAATATGCATTTATTTTTAAATTAAAATTTAGTATTATAATAAACATTTGATTTTAGTAGACACAATCATGGAGAAAAGGGTTATTATAAAAGGATATTTAGTCGTTTTCACTACGCCGTTCACAAAAAACATTCTAAATACTTATCAGAAATATTTTTAATCAAGATAATATTAACTCATAAGTTGAAAAACAAAAGATTTTATTTATCACGAGTTCATATTTTACTTATTGCGCTGAACAATCAGATGACTAATCGTAATTTTATCGAAATAAACGGATATTATAAACTATCGTGTGTGTTTTAACGATTGAATTTAATCAGCGTGATATTGTAGCGTATAATGTATGTATGATGTGAGTGTAAATGCGACCTTATTGTTCGTTGTGCCTTTGCGGTGTACGAGTAAAGAGAATAATTGGGGTCAGTATGTAGAACATACATATTCATAATAATCAGGGCTCATAACTTATAGCTCTAAAAGAGGATGTTTTGTTGAGGGCTTCCATCAGGCCAGGGTCCAGGGCCCGTACTCCACGTGCTCTTATGGGTTAAAACGGCTCTATTTGTCGGGTAAAAACCAACAAGACTCGCTTTATACACCGCGTACCGCTATCTATGATAACAACTAGGGTCGACATTTATATGCATTTGCATATTTTTATTGGTTGGTCCAAAAAATAACTAATTGCACCAAAATTTGTTTCGTGACCTAAAGATTCTGTATACAACATTTAATTTGGCATATTTTTGCATATTTTGAAGTTTTTACACTTTTTGTGCATATTTTAAAATGTTGTGCATTTTTAGAGTACATTTAAAATTTTTAACCAAACGAATGGATGTATTCCACAAAATAATAATTGATTGTTCAAGGTTTTTAAATATCATAATGCAGCAGGTGCCAGGCGAACTGATAATTTACTAGGTACCCTTGATAAACTATAAATTTGCTTCACTCGTAAAGTTATCGTTTATTCAATCCGTTAATAAATAAAAAATAAAAAAATGTATTTTAATGTATAAAATATAAACAATCGTTTAATTGAAAATAAAACATCAGAATTAATTTTAAATTTTTTTTTTTTTACTTTATAGTATATTTTGATAACTTTTTAGGGCATTATTGCATATATATTTATAGATGTTAGGGCATATGATTGTCGGCCCTAATACTCGTAATAACAGCCCGTACAGTGAACGTATATATCATCATATTATAAAAGACACACACACACACACACACATACTCGTATATATATACATAGCTCGCTGTGGTAATGGGGAAGGAGGCATGCAGTCGAAAGCGGTGGCTGCGGCGTGGTGCGCGGTAACAATCAGTCGCGAACGTATATTTCGACGGCAAATTAACTGTGAAACGCGCGCCGTGTGGCTTGGTGTCTCTCTCTCTCTGTCTTATTTCGTTCTCGACGACATCGTCGACGACCACAATTAGTGACGATCGACTAAATCGTCGAAAAAGAATAATACCGCGCGTGCCAACGTGGCGGAAAACGAGTGAGACGAAGCAAAGAGAGAAAAAAAAAAAAAGAGGGAAAAAATCGAAAAGAAAAAGGGGACGAACGTGTTCGCCCCGTCGCGGAGGGCCGGGGGACTCCCGAAGAGGCGGTTGAGACGGAAATAAATGAAAAATTAACCGATGAAAAGTTTGTCGAATCATTGAACGTCAACCGAGAGGGAGGGGAGGGTGGGGGGAGGAGACGAACTCCGTGGCGACCGATTCTTCAGGTCGTCGAATTAATTACATCATTAGACATGATTGTCACGTTTCCGTGCAGCGCCGCCGCCGCCGCCACAGCCGTTCAAAGGCAATACGATTTCTCGGATTTACACGTTATTCGCTTATAAATATATATTGTGGGCCAAGACGATTTTCCGCCGAAGATGGTCCACACGGTGGCGGAGGCGGAGGAGGATGCTGGAAATTCGACGACGATCGAGAAAAATGTTTTTGCTCTCTTCTCTAGTTTTTATTTTCACCCTCCGTCATACTCATCTCTCGTTCCACTAAACTTTCTCTCCGATCAAAAGAACTTTAATTAAACGAAATCGGAAAGTTGCTGTTCGGTTCTTTTCCCGTTGTGTCGCGCACGGAAATTCGGCCCATAAATTTTCCGCGTAATTGCACGTCACCTTGTAATCACGCGCCAATAACGGACGAAAATATTTTATATAATAATACAAACCATTTTTTTCTTCTTCTTCTTCCCATTTCAATTCAATTATCCGATGACTCGGACCACGGACGCGGGTGGGCAAAGGGCCGGCCGGTGAGAGTCCTAAAAATATGTAATAAGATGCCAATAAAATTCACCGATTACGTCGCGTTATTATTAAAATATATTATAATATTTATTATCCACACACACACACACATCGTATTAAATGACGGACACTCGAGTGTT
This sequence comes from Stegophylla sp. TES_Ste_2020, assembly GCA_025469315.1. NCBI lineage: Eukaryota > Metazoa > Arthropoda > Insecta > Hemiptera > Aphididae > Stegophylla > Stegophylla sp. TES_Ste_2020. The sequence continues at coordinate 26,620 of JAIPRM010000268.1, read as the reverse complement.
TACCATATTTTTTTTATTTCCAGAACGGATAGACCGCGTCCGGTTAAAAGTGTACAGCTGGCGCTGTTTTGAGTGTATTCGAAAGAAAACACTTTGACTGTTGATTCTTATTGTGTGTTTTTGTTTTTTTTTTCGACCACAATTACCATAAGAGTGATATCACTACGTTGTTCTAAGGAGAGTGTGTATAAAAAGATAGTTTGATGCTTTCCCCTCCCCCCCCCGTTACTGTACGCGTTCCTGCGAGAATCCCGCGCTGTGCCATAATGCTCTCTCAAGTACTTTTTAACGAAGCACATTAATCATTAACGACGCACGCGTATGATAGTATACGTATTATTATTATTATGTGTAATATGAAATCAATTTAAACCGTAATTTAGACGTTCCATTACTGTTTAAGTGCAATCGCCAATGAGCGTTATTATACGGTTTCAGCAGCAGCTAGTAAATTCCATAACGTATATTATTACTATTTACACCACTGTTTAGTGCTTGTATTATATAATATTATTAGTCAAGTCGAAGTGAAAGGCTGTAACCGACAATGTTTAAAAACGAAATCATTTTGCTGATTATCGTTTATCGGGCCGTTTCACAACCAAAGGGATTGACCGTAACTTAAATACACTTAAATTCTACATCGTGTGTACAGATGATTTTTATTTTTACATCTTGTATAATATCTTTTATCTATTTATTATTATTAGATACTTGAACGAAGTGAATAAGCTAGTGTTTTTACAATTATGTTTATTTTTTTTTTTTTTTGAAAACATTTTCTTATGAATCTACTTATCCAAAAGTTTCGATCAGTAACTTTTTGAAACCGGGTTTGCCTTTTTTGGAATTCCTCAATGCTTCAATTTCTTCTTTTTTTTTGGAAAAACTACCCAAAATTTGATGGAAACCATCATTTTTGGATCCAAACTTTATCAAAATTTAAACATAGAATATAGACAATAATATAAGAAATATTTTAGCGCAAGAAAATTTTGGACATTTTTCTAACACTTTTTTTCTCATTATTAAAGTTATTAAATAAAGAAAAATCGTTTCTTTAAAATTCTACACACCCACCAAGAGTATCTGAGCCAAGGAGCAAAGAACATGCGTGGTGCGAAGTATGTCTGGCTTTTATTTATTTAGTTGTAACTTCAAACACACTATCTAGAAACTTGACATTTACCCCAATTATCAACAATAATAATGTAATAGGTGCAGACTTGATGAAATTTTCAAAAAGATTTTCTCACTTGTGACATTGATGTAGAAGTTTGCAAATATCTTAGCTATTTTCTAGTAAAATATTCAACTCTTAATGTTAATGTTATTTTAAAATTGAGTACAACCTTACTCCCACATACTTCTAACAAATGCATAGCCCTGAAAAATCTTAGAAGTGGTTTTATTTATTTTATAAGCGTTTATAGTATATAAATTATTCTAATTTATCATTTTTTTATAACTACTCGAAACCTTATAAAATATTAAATTTAAATTATACATAACACTTTCCTTTGCCAAAATATTTTCGGCGTGTTTATCTATGTCACAATTTGCCATATTAATCAACTTTGTGAATTTTTTTTACAAGCACTTAAATTTATATTTATCTCGTAAAATATCTGTTTAAGTACCCGAAATATTAGATAATTGCTATTAGTTTTAATAAAATTAAAAAATTGTATAATGCAATAAAATTTAAAAATACTAAAATACTGAAATATATAGTTTTATGAACTTATAAAATACAAAATAATTATGTCACTCAGTGAAATAAAATACAACATTAAAATGTCCGTTTTAATGTATTTAAAGTCAGTATAAATGCTGTTATACTATACTTAAGGTATTCCGAGTACACGAGAAAATTGTTTTTATGCTAATAAATTCAGTATTTAGTAAATATACGTTTTCCCCAGAATTTAATTACCTAATCCCTTAGGAAGTAATTAATTAATATTACAAAGCTACTAATTATCACTCAATTAAAATAAATACTCAATAAAAATTGTTTAAAAAATGATCCGAGTAAAGCGACTAGATTGGAAATGATTAGTGCCAAGATTTTTACCAAATAAAACCACCTCTTTACGTTTCTCGGCGACTCTAAACACCACCGGAACACATTAATTAGGGTATGAGTTCTTGTCAGTGTCGTTTATTCAAATACGTATTTTAAATACATTTTTCAATAAATATACTTATTTTCTGGCGGGCAAGAATTCATTATTATTTTTTTTTTTTTTTACAGATAGTAAATTTATTTTATTTAAGAGGATAATATATACATATATATATCGTTATTGATTCGAGACTTTCAAACGAGCGTGTACACAGTCCCTGCATTCTTTACGGTGTGTAATATGTGCGTTATTTATCTCGAGTCTATAACAGAAATTTAATATTTATAATTATTTACGTGACACGTGCTTAATATAAACATCGAAAAGGAAGAAAAAAGTGTTTTTAATACCTACTAAATACATGGTTTTTGTAACTTCGTTGCCTATATTATTATCACGATGTTTATATATATGGGGAACGGTATAGTGTTTACCTAAACATAATATAACGTATTCACGGAAGCCAACGGGGTCGTCTAATAGAAAAAGTACTCTTCAGAAATCGATTTTTTTTTTTAATTTTTTTTTTTTTTATATAAAACGATAAACACGTGAAATCAAGTATGAAGTCAAGCGTCGACTTCATAATATAAATAAAAAAATACTCGATTTGTTTGGAGAATATATTTTCATCAATAACGTCTATATATTTTTATGTGTGCCTCGAAGAAGACATCTCTTGTGCATTTACGTGTGTAGTTTTTGTAGAAGCGATTTTTCATAATACTTACATACATATATATATATAACAATAATTGTGTTTTTAATTTGTACTCTTACAATTTAATGAAAATTTAAACACAGGTAAACACTAATATGAGAAACATTTGAGCGCAAGAAAATTTTGGACGTTTTTCTAACATTTTTTTTCTCATTTAATTTGTTTCCTTTGTTTATTAGGTGAAAAAATGTAAAGTAAAGTATAGACAAGGAAGCCGGACATACTTTGCACCACGGATATTTTTCGCTCTACGGGTCAGGTATCCGTGGTGAGTATGTTGAAAATGACGACTAATATTGTTCTTTATATTATTAACTTTTTTCTTTCAGAATCATCTTATTGAAGAAATGATTTAGGTATCGTTTTTTTTAAATTATACACACCCTTCAAGAGTGTCTGACCAGAGGAGCGAAGAATATCCGTGGTGCAAAGTATGTCCGGTTTTCTCGTCTGTACTTTGCTTTACCTTTTACAATTAAAATTAGGAAATTTTATAGTATTAATAATGATTATTATTTTTGGTAGTTATTATTTGTGAGATCAAAAAAAGATTCATGCAAGCAAAAAGGCTATGATTGAAAATTAACTTTTTTTTTTATTTTATTACGAACGGGCAATACCAAATTTAAAAAGGTTGTTTTTGGCGCAAACGGGTCATCCCCCCGCCCCCTAATCGGTCCGTACTTGGAGTGTACATTGTTCGACGGTCCCGCGATCGTGTATCCGAGTCGTTCATCAGTATTGTATTGGATCTATAGTCACGCGAACAATGTCCGGCCACAGTACTATTACTGTAATGTTTTTTTTTTTTTTTTTTTTTTAATAATACGAGTAAGTAAACGCATATTATCGCGTTTCCAATAATAATATCCAGTGTCTATATTATAGCGACGCGGACGCCGCCGCGGAGTAATGCAGATAAAACGGATTATGGACACGTGTATAATATTATAGTATAATAGTAATAATAATAATAATGATAAAATCATAAAACAAGGACGCTTCCGAAAAAGAGAACATTGTGTAAGCGCGGAAAAGAAATCCAATACACGGCCGGCGAGTACACACGACACTAAACAAACAAGATCTTACACGCCGTGTGTGGGTGTGTGTGTGTGTGTGTTTATATATCGGCTTCGGAAGAGTGATGCTGGTGTGTGCGTAGTGTGTGTGATTTTCCATTCATCGTGACACGACGACCCTGCAGCCGCCGTCCACGGAGACACACTGTGTGCGGCGGCGCTACAATGTCGTCAGCGTTATTCACGCATACCGTACTATATTATAATGACATTTTTTTGTAATTAATTAATTATCGTCGTAGTCAAAATAATAAATCTCGGCGGTTTATTTCCCGATACGGAGTTACTTAATATGTGCCGCCGCCGAACACAATATAATGGTATTATTATTATGTAGCTACTTTGTCGCGTGATACGTAAAGTATACAAAAATAAAATAACGTACTCGAGCAGCGTGACAAATATAATAGAGATTTTTTATCTGAAATAAAACAAGAGGAAAAGAAGAAAAAAACGATTGGAAATCGCTATTATTTTATTATTATTATCGTAATCGATATTGTGACTCGTGATTTTCAAAATCCCCGACTCTCACGCCACCGCCGCCGCCGCTTTTATCGGCCTCGATTTATTTTCCTACAAATGTCGTCACACACGAAATAATATAAATAAATTCGTGTACACGACGGGCCGGCGAACTACTGCGGCCGCAGTGGTCTGTTCCTCGACGTCGACGAGACACTGATTTACTGTTATGTACTACGATATAAAAATATAAATTGCAATACATAAATCAAAAAAAATGGCCTCTTTAAAGTACCAACTAGAGGCGAATCCGGTTTCAAAAAGTTACTGATCGAAACTATTGGACAAGTAGATCCGTACGAAAAAGTGTATACGGAAAAAAATATAATGTGCATCGAGTAGTTTTGATCTACTCCTCAGCCTGATGTCTATACACTGCAGGTTTATTATTTTAACTACTTTTAAATTCATAGCTGTTACACAATTCGAAAACGTCGCATCTAAAATCGTTCGCAATAGTTATATTTAAAGGAAATAAAATATTTTTTCTTGCAAAACGTTCGAAATCTTATTGTGAAAAAGGTAAAACGTTCGCAATCTTGTATTAACCATTTCAGTACACCCTAAGCGGCCTAAGCTTTGCGAAAAATTAATTTAAATACAACGCATTCAACTGAGATATTTGTTAGTACCCGAAATCGTATTCACACCATATAGCATTTCTAGTGAATTCTTTACACTCTTTAGCCAGTGAATGAGCTTAAAGTATAGTAATTATTCCATAAAAAAAAAAAAAATTTTTTGTGTATTTTGTTTTGAAGCCTGTGCCCACACGTGTGCAGTATTTTTAACATTTTCCATGCGTATTTAAGTGTTTTTTTGTTTTTTTTAGTATATAATCGTATCCTATTCCTAACCGTATGTCGTATCTGTATATATATATATATTATGTACACGTGGGTGGGCGATATTAACTAACCACACAGTGACGACGGGTAGTGACAATATGAAATATGTATGTGTCATAATTAGGGAACGGATTTATATACACAAAAAAACCTCAAAATATACTTAAAAAAATATTATAATATGCTACAAAATACGCATTTATTTTTAAATATGCTCTTAGAATTTAATATAATATTGAAAAAATTTGATATTAGTAAATATAATTATGGAACAAAGAGTATTAAAAACGGTAGTTTCGACATCTTCACCATGTTTCACATAAAATTATTTGATGTTGTATGATTTAGGCACGACACGTTTCGCCCACAAACCCTTTTCACCCAACGTATTTTTGTCGTCTAAAAATTAAGTTGACAATGATTTTATTAAGTGCTAGAAGCTTCGCTTCTACGTTATACTAAAAAAGTAGAAACATATTTTGGTCTTTAATTACCGAAATGACCCCTCGATCATAGGCGCGCAACTAGGTGGAGGCTTAGAGGGACTAAGCCCCCTCAAAACCACTCTTAGTCACCCCCCCCCCCAGATTTTTTGAAAATCACTTAAGGTCAATGTACTTTGCGGTTAAAATATTTTGTCCTAATCGCGCTTATGCCCACTTTGCTCAACAAGACGAGGGATATTTTTTATTTGCGGAGCAAAGCGGAGTCGAACAAACACCCGGTGAACTAACCTACGTTGTTAAAATTGATTTTGGCGTTTCCCGTTACCGAAATGTCCTCACGTTACGCGAAGCAGAGGCGTCGACAAAAAAAAAAAAAATCATATGGCCTTCGATAAATATAAATAAAATGCGTCGAAATGTCGCACGCGTCAAAACCGCCACATCCGTTTGACGCGCGTCGAAATGACGTAGATTCATCTTTTTCGGTGTATAATACTATACGAACACGAGTCTCGCTCGATTATTGTGCGCGAGAACTTGGGCGGCGGCGGCGGCGCAGGCGGGCGGTCCCGGGGCGGCGAGAGTGCGCGTCGCGCTCACAGCGGACGCCATTGGTCGCGACGCCTCCGGGTCCCTTTGCCGAGACCCCGTTCGCCGGGGACCCTTGCCGCTGTTAACTCGCGCTCCTCAGACCGCCGCGGGCCCGCACCACACGCGCACACGACACACCGCTCGCGGATCCGCACAGTGGACGCGCGTCACGTGTGACCACATAATATATACCGCGCGTATATACCGTAACCGCAGTCCGCGGACACGTCGAGTCCATCCGCGACCGCAAAGGAGGTCTTATATATACACTGTCGCGTAGGACCGCGGTATAATAATATTGTCTATTACCTCGCGGAATTTCGCGGCGCCAAGTCTATTCTTCGTGGTCCGTCGTCGGACATATTATAATATTATTATTCTTGTATAATTTTACCAGAGACACGTGGTCGTCGCGTTGCACGGTACGCAGTCCGCGTGCGAACCGGCCGCTACACGTCCTTGCGAACCGCACGGATGACCGAGGACAAGAATCTCACTCCGTTTTCCATAGCGGACATATTGAAATCCAACAACAAGACCGAAGCGGTGACGGCGGCGGCAGCTGCGTCGGGCGACCATGGCGGTGCGAGTCGTCGTGCCCGGAGTGACGAAGCGTTGGACATGACCAGCGCCGCGAACACCGGTGTCCACAAAAGAGGTAAGTAGTAACATTATGTTATACATAGTATAAGTTGGGTTCGGACTTTTATGCTCTAAAAAAATCCGGACTTACTTTGCACCACGGGTCAAATATACTCTTGGTGGATGTGTAGAATTTTTTTAAAAAAACGATAAATCATTACTTCAACAAAACGATTCTGAACGAAGGAAGTAAATAAGAATAATAACAATATTGTCATTTTCAACACAACCACCAAGAGTATCTGACCCGAAGAGCGAAAAATATTCGTAATGCGAAGTATGTCAGGCTTTCTTGTCTATATACTTGACTTCAGTTTTTTTTTCTGTAATAAATAAAGAAAAGGAAAAAAAATTAATGAGAACATAGAATTAGAAAATATCCAAAAAAATTTTTTCACATTTTCAACATTTTCTTGCGTCAAAATATTTCTCATATACATGTCTATCTACGTTTAAATTTTCACAAAGTTTGTATCAAAAAATTATGGTTTCCGAGTCTTTTCTATCAAATTTTGGGTAGTTCCCCCCCCTCAAAAAAAAAAAAAAAAGAAAAAATGAAGAATTGAGAAATTCAAAAAAAGACCTCTTTAAGGTACCAGCTAGAGACAAAGCCGGTTTCAAAAAGTTGCTGATCGAAATTTTTGGACAAGTAAATCCATACGAAAAAGTGTATACGAAAAAAAAAATTTTTAAAAAATAAACATTATTGTGAAAACACTAGCTTCTTCAAATCGTTCAGAATCTAAAATATACTAATATGCTGCGAAATTAAATTAATATACTCAAAAATATGCGCTTAAAAATAGTGTTATTTGCATTTATTTTGATGTATAAGCGTAGGTTAGTTCACCGGGTTTTTGATGAACTTTATTTATCTTCGCTCAAGTTGAATCTGACATTCATCTATCTAAAATAGGAGATAAGATAATGATGTTTATAATTTTTTTTTTTAAATAATCTTATGATAATTTTTTCCAATAAACTATTATCTGAAAAAGTGATGAACATTTTTTGGAAGTTATTTACACTTACATATATATTCATCAATACGCTTAGGGGCGCAAAATAATTTTGCCCCGTGTATTGACTTCTAATGCACCCCTGGTTAAGGCACAAAATATTGAAATTTTGGCTCAGGCACCAGGCAGATCAAAATCATTAGGACTCAATTAACTGTTTAACGAAACACTGCTATAATAATTTGGAACTCAATTTACCTTGATCCTTAAGGATTTCATCGTTCAGATAAAATAAAGCACAAAACCGCATAATTTTAATGGTTAAAATCGAACACTATTTTAGAGCTGTTGAAGTGTATGAAATTTCAGCAACTAGCGACTGGTTTTTCAAATCTACACCACGAGAATAAACAATTTGAAATAGTTTTATTACTATTTTTTCCTACTATTTTTTCCAATGGCATGTATTTCATCGTAGTAATTTTTATTATTTTATTTTTATGATCTTACGTACTATAATCAAATAGTTCCCACCTAATTATTGTATATTAAAGTAATAATAAAATTTATACTTGTATTTTTATTAAAATCATTTAATACATTTTCTTCGAGACAAGTATAATACTAAGTATACGTATCAAAGGTATTAGGTACGTTCTTTGTCTTACTGTGAAAACCCGTTTTGAGTAAATAACAATAAAAACTAAAAAACCGTATTTCTAAATTAAATTTAAACAATTAATTATTAACAGTTGTCTAACTCTTGTTTCGTTTTATAATAATTTACTCACTCTATACAAGAGTCAACTTTTACCATTTAAAATAAATTTATTCACGCTTTATTTATACACCAAAATCCATCTAGATGAAAATATTTCTCACTATAATTAGGAAAACAAAAGATTTACTCTGAAAACCCAGCTATACAAAGCCCCTTCATTGCTTTATTCAAGTCAGACTTACAGAATTAAAACAAA
>JAIPRM010000268.1:0-17600 GCA_025469315.1 Stegophylla sp. TES_Ste_2020 | reverse complement strand
TAAAACAAACCATCAACTGTTTGTTTATTCTTATACAATAAGTTTCATATCCTCTTATTCTTATAACAACAATTATTAATCCAGGATAAAATGCATTTTATTGTTAAAAGTTCTGAGACGACATAATGATAGGATCGGTTTTTACATTCATTACTACGACCTTCATACTTATTGACCTGTACTTAACTAAATTATTTCTTAGAACTTTTTCAAATTAAATAGGTAACAAATTTTTTGTAATGTTAAGCAATAGTTAAGATATAGAAATACTCTTTAGTTATGAAATTTCAAATCAGGAAGAGGTCGGAATATATTTCAATATCACCCCCTCCCATAATGCTAAATACGTTTAAGAAAATATCGTGTACAATGTTATAAAAAAAAAAAAAAAAAGACATACTTCACACCATGAGTATTCTTTGCTCCTCGGGTGAGACTTGGACGATGTGTTAAATTTTGAAAAGATGAAAAATCATGTACTATTATATTCAATTAAACGATTCTGAGTGGAGATTACGTTATGGTGAAGTGGTTACCGACGTTAGAAATAAATAAAAATAAAAAAATAAACATTTATTGACTATTGTGTTACTATGGTGACCTTACATTCAACAAATTAATCAGTTGCTGTAAAATTTTCCATAACAATTAAATAAACAATCAAAACTAAATAAAATGACGGAACAACAAATTTTACATTAACATTTATTAACTATTGTATTTCCGTGGTTACCATGTTACCATAGTCACAATGGTTACCATGGTTAATTTATTGATTGGTATCAAATTTTCTACAACAAACAAATAAACGACCCGAGCAAAATAAAATGAAGAATGCTGTACCATCTAGAGTTGAATTCTGATTCAAAAAATTGCTGGTCAAAACTTTTCGATAAATATTAACGAAAAAGTGTTCACTTCAAACGCTTCATTGTGAAATCACTAGCTTCATCGCTCCACTTAGAATCGAAAATAGCAGTAGTTTCTATTATAATTTTTGTTTCCTTTTTGTAGAGTAGTCCAAACCAGGAGAAATAATCGGTTAAGTCAATATTTCTAATATATACGTAGGTACTTTAAATTCCAAAGTACGGCAAAATTGATCGTTCTCGTAAATTATGAAATGGACGTGGATTATTCTGGTTTTAAATAGTCAAAGATACTCTATACAAAACTGACAATTATTATGAATCTCTAAATATTTAATAATGTTGTGTGCTCAGAATCATTTTATTGAAAAAATAAATTTAACATTACTACCATGAGTATCCAATCTGAGAACTGAAATAAAATGAAATATCCGACTATTTGGTTAATTATCACTCAATTTTAATAATTTTTTTTTTTTTCCGAAAAATGAGTATTGAAATTTTCACCATTATTATTTGAATTTTCTTGTAGACAATTTGTTGAAAACCCCGGCACCCTTGGCCCACCCTTCTTGTAAATTAAATACATACAGTTCGGCATCAATCGGTAATCTGTCTTGGCGCCACTGACGGGGCTTATGAGACGTTCTGTACCCATAAAATAACATTAATCGACTGATGTATATAATTAACTCGTTAATTGCCTCATTCCGGATTTATTGACTTAATATAGGTATAATACGATATCCGTGCAGGGACGAGTAAAAACGGTTCATTAATAATTACATTTCTATTATTATTCGACCGTGGCCATATGTACTGTTGTACATCTGATTTTCATAAACCCTTTGCTATTTATTTAATGCATACATAATTTGTTGAGTGATTCGTTTCAATTATCGAATTCGTTAGAGATAATGCACCACTATAATTTTTTGAGAACTACTCGATTCAGCAGACAGAGAGAACAAATTAAATCGTTTATGTCTCGACGTAAACATAATTCGTAATTCAAGAATAAATAAACAGAATTAAAACGTTTGTACATTTGATGTATTCATAAACATTTAGTGATGCACATTCGTTGTTAAACACGAACACGCGTTCGGCGTACAGCAGTATATATAAATAGTATGTTTTCACAATAAATCAACACTTTAATAATATAAAAGTTCTTCGTCGATACTTAAAGCACTCGAAAGATAAGTCTTAAATAACATAAAAGCCTTTTACTCGATCCACGTGCACGTACTTGAATACTCGATATACTCGCTCAGTTTACCTATTTTATACGATTATTAATTTCTAAGCTCGTATTTAAGGTAGCTCGCAGGATATTTCGAGATAGGTTTGCCAGATTTCAAAATTAAAAATACGGGACAAACAAAAAATGAATTTTATCCTCCCCCCCCCTCCTACAGTTGATTCTTTTTTAAATGAAAATGTTTTTAGTTAATTTCTATATTTAAGTTTTATAATTTTTGAATAATATTTCAAAAGAATATGTTAATAAGAACGTACACTAAATAAAATATAAATATAACATTTTTAAACTTGATAAAATAATTTTAAAAAAATGAAAACAAAAAAAAAATGACTTTGTATTCTTTAGGCAATAGCCATTAGCCAATACACAATAGGAATAAAATTATAAAACAAATATCACATTATTTTATAAAATTGCGAGTATATATATTTTAACTTTACAAAATTAATTGATTCTTGAATTTCCTGATCATGCAGGTCTATCATATTTATCAGAACTTAGAAGAATGGATATCTTTTACAATATTCATTGATATCCTAAGAGTTAAAGGGGAATGTATTGGTAATTTTTTGAAAAACGGGACATTTTGGTGTCCTGAAGAGATTTGTCGGGACAACGGGACCTCTAGTTAAAATACGGGACGTTCCCGTATTATATAGGGAAGTCTGGCAACCCTATTTCGAGATTCCTTTTTTTATTTTTTATCGATATCCTACATGTTGTTACGTGTACAGTGGTATTTAATAGAATAAGTATACAGCTGTAAATCGTTTACCCGTCAGCATTAGCGCATTTTGGGGTACAAAATAAAATGCATTTTTAATTATTAATTATTTTATTTATCATTTTGTCACTAATTAGTATTTATTTCTAGGAAGTATTTAATAAAAAATATGTAATTAATAAAAACAATATTTAAATTTTATACGTTATATGTTATTTTTTACGTACATCGTTTTGATTTTAGATAAATTAAAACTCTTAAGCATAATGGTGATCAAAGTTGTACTCTGAACGAGCTTCTATTATATATATTATAATCACGACAAATAAGTTTCATTCACGTAATGCAAACATATATATTTTTTCAGTATAAATGAGTAGGCTCATTTCTAAAATTAGTTTTTCTGTTATAAATGTTGTAACAAAATGTTATCTCCAATTGAGTTTATGTTATTAAAAATAAGTAATAATTATGAATAACCTCAAAAACGCTTGTTTTTCCGAAATGTAATAAATTTAATTTCTCTTATAGACACTTATGACTTAAAGCGTGTAGTTGAGGAGGAGTGTGGGGAAAAGGCCCCCGCTCCAGGCGTTGTGCTCGGAAAATGATCGAACCATCTCTGTGAGAAATTCCTAAACACGCCTAAACCACTGATGAATTAAGGGGTCACACAGGTCGACACGGTTTGACTAGGAATTTTGTCGATACTTTACGTATAACACTCGTATAACAATAAGTCATTTTGGTGAATTTTTATCAGGAATTTTTAAAGTGCTTGAAAACAAAACGGAAATAATTATACTCGTGTATAGATAACAATGGACGTTTAATTGAAAAAAAAAAATGATAATAATAAATAATGAGGAAATTAATCGTGAGAACAGGAGCTGCTCTGCGGCAAACGATCGCGGGCGTGTTTAAGCGTTATTAATCGCCACTTATGTACACACATTGATGACTGGCAGTACACACACCACCGCTGCCGTGACGTCGTGTGCAATAGCCCTCTAACCTCTTGATGGCCTCTGGACAAAGAGGACCCCGAATGACTACTACTGTTTCGTACATTAATAGTTTTCTCTCTCTCTCTCTCTCTCTCTTTCTCTCTCTCGTCCTATCTCTAACCGTGTGTCTTCCGTTCCTCTTTATCCTTTATCGTTTTCACTCTCGTTCCCTGTCTCTCTCTCTCTCTCTCTCTCTCTCCCTCTTTGTGGGCAAAAAATCCCTCTCCGATATTATGTTCTCCGACTCGTATGATTATCCACTTGAACGACAACAACGTGGGGCGATCGGGAGCGATCGATTGATAATGCCCGGTCGCGTATATAGGTAAACAAAAACCGGTGACGCGCCCCGGTAATAACGCGCGCAGGTCCCATCTCACATCGAACGCAAACAAACGGATCACATGAAGCAGGCAGACGCTTTGTTTGGAAGTCAAGTAGTGACGCATTAACGCGCCACGGTGAGTGCTACTCCTCCTGGCCGACGACCCTTCTGCTCCCATTATTGTTTTATAGATAAATATATAAATATATATATTATGTGTGTGTGTGTGTGTGTGTGTGTGTGTGTGTGTGTGTGTGCGTCACACGCATATTAATAATAACAATAATTAGAGATGGGTCGAACATTAATTTTTTCGAACTCGAACTACCATTTTTTCTCGAACTTGAATCTGAATTTTATTCGAACTACTTTCGAACTTTCGAACTTTTTCGAACTTTAAAAAAGTTAAAAATAAAGTTAAAGTTTAAAAAAAAAGAGTTTAACCTTTTCATAATTAATTTGAAAAAGAAAAATATAATAGTAGTAAAATTTTAAGTTAATGTTTAAAAGTTATGTGTTTTAAATGTTTTAATACTTTTAAGTTTCAATTGTTAAACTTTTAAATCAACATTTTAAAAACAAGTAATAGCAAAAATTTCAGAAAAAAAAAAAATTCCGATTAAACCGTTCGAACATCGAACTGTTCGAATTTCTTAAAGTTCGAGGTGTTCGAGGGTTCGAAGAGTTTGAGAACCCATCCATAATAATAATAATAATAATATGATATATTATATCTGATTACCCCAGCCACGACAGCTTAAATTAATTAGAAAAAATAAAAAATAAAATCGTCCGCTTCGAGTGTAAGCATTTCGTTTTGTACAATGTATGTACGTGGCGCATGCGATATTACTGTACAAAGATCGTATTGTTATTACCCGATGAAACGAGACTATTGTATTATTATTGTTGTTGTTGTTGTTGTTGTACATTCGCTATACGTACGTCGGGCAACGATACCACCGGAAGTCGTCGAACATATTTCCAAACGATTTCCGCCCGACGAATTGTATAATATAATATTAATATTGTTGCGGGTTACGTTCTCGTGTGTGCTGAAAGCCGAGTGTAGTTTAAATAATTATATTAATAACACTAATCGTTTTCCGATTCGCCAAAAATGTATAAAATAATGTAATACATAGATGCCCAGCGGATCCCAAACCTTTACCGTCCAAGGAACCCTTATAAAAAATGATTTGTGCTTGGTGAAACCCGATACCAATTCAATCTCGATTTTTCGACCCCTATTAAATGTAGTCGTGCATTATATTATTATGATGTATTATAGCGTTATGAATGGTGCTGTGAATATTGAAGAAGAAAAAAGATTTTTGTTTTAGCCGATTATAATACGTAGCTTTATTAACGCAACATTTGAGTCAGGTAACAACAAATTCAATTTTAAAACTTTCAATATTTATTTAAAACTGACTATTCTTAGTTAGCGTTAAGGGGAAGAACCCCCACCCACAAAATTACCATAACAACTTTATTATGTCATTAAACCGTAAAAATATACAACAAATTAATTTTATCCACATTACTAAATATAATTATAATCAAAATGTATTGGTCCATGTGGTGTTTGTAAATTATACTGTGTAATTAATATAAATTAGGTACATTTCTCATATTATTTCCAAAATATATTTAATATCAAAAAATTGCTGGTCGAAAGTTTTGGATAAGTATTTCCATATGGAAAAGAGTTTAGAGACAAAAAAAAATAAAAAATAAACATCAAAATAAAAACATATTTTGGGAAAAATTAAAACATATATTATATATACATATTTATGGATTTCAAATAAGTACATATAAATCCGCACCCAAATAAAAAATATCAATGATAATCTGTGATCAACCACTATAATAGTACTTTGGGTTTTATCACACTGCATTTTTTTCCCACGAATTAAATCATCTAAATTTAAATTGTTCTCTTTTGAACAAAATCAGTATAACCAAATAATATATTTAATAAAAACATCATATGACCATTTTTTTTTTCAAATCACTTTTATAAAAAAGAATATTATTGCAAAATTTTAAGTGCAGATATTTTTCCCCTCGTCACATCCATTATAATACCCGGATTTCATGGGATGTACGTTCGAGCTATATTCGTGTTCAGAAGCCACGCGTGCGGTTACGTACACAAAATAAAACTCTTCCGACGTCGTCACATAAAGTCAGAGTCGAAAACCGTTTTGTTTTGTTTTTTTTTTTTTTGTTTTCATTTGTATATGCTCGCGATAATAAAGGTCATAAAAATATATTATTATTATTATTATTATTATTATTATTATTATAGTGCTACCCTTCGCGTATAACAATCATTATTTTTTAAACGTGCGACTTTAGACGTTTCGAGACCGCACTGACAATAATTAACAAACACCTTTCGATGACGGGAAGGGTTGGATGAGGGGGGGGCGGTCTCATGAGTACAAAAAGAACGTCCATTAGCCGACATAATACACAATTTATTATATAGATATATACACGTGACAATATATTTCAGTGTAGTATATGCGCGAACCGGCGCGTGCTATACGCGTGTCAAGGTAAAAGCAGGCCGTGTTTTGTACAAGTGGTGCAAGTGTCACGTCACGTCGTTTGTTCGTATAAGGTATATTATACGAGGAGAGCTGAAAAAAAACCTTTTAACGCTATTAGCCGCCGACACCGCGCTGAGACTCCGCAGTGGCACCGGCTTGTACGACCGCTGTGAGTTACCGTTTCCGTCAATCATAATATTATTATTATAATAATAATGGGCACGTAATAATGGTAATGATAATAATAATAATAATAATAATAATAATGATATTTTTTACTGTTAACCGTCCGAATTAAATAATAATATGCAGACAACACGACTCTTTCCGTCATGGGCACGGCCACCTCGTGTCCACAACACTACAACCAGTGGCTTTATTTCTGTACTCTCTACAACCGGTGCTCGAATCAGATGAGATAGCAAGGATAGCAAGCCCCCTTACTAGCTATTTTTATTTAATTTACCGTCCTTCAACTATATTTTTCAAAGGAACGCGTGAATACGCTAAAAGTAGTAATTAGCAGAAAACGCTAGCGGCAATAACTGCAATTTCAATTAAAAAAAAGTGTGTACTTCGCTCGTGGGGGTGTTCTTCGCACGTCGGGTGGGATTCTCTTGACGGGTGTATTGAATTTTAAAGAAACGATAAATCATTTCTTTAATAAAACGATTCTGAACAAAGAAAGTTAATAATATAATTTTCAAAAAATAAAAAATTGAAGAATTCAAAAATTCAAAAAATAACCTAAGTACCATCTAGAGGCAAATCCGATTTCAAAAAGTTGCTGATCGAAACTTTTGGACAAGTATTTCCATACGAAAAGTTGTACACAGAAAAAAAAAATAAACATCATTGTAAAAACACTAGCTTCTTCACTTCGTTCAGAATCTAAAATATTTTTATCCTTGAAATTTTTGTTGAAATTACTGTACATAAACTTTTTGTGGGTTTCGTGTGCTTGAAAAAATATTAAAGATCATGAAATATGATGCTATCGTATTTTTGATTTAAAACATTTATTAACTTTGGTAAATACAATAGTCATTTAGTCTTATGAGTGTAAACGCGCATTTAGAGCTATGAATAATATTCATATATCTAAAAGAAAATATGCATTTTCTTTAAAACATTTATCATTGATGCTTACAAATAGGGTTATAGGAAGTTATAGGAGTTGCATATTGGTCTTTAAGCTTTTGATTTATAGCAGACCAAGCTACAAATCCGAGCTATACAATGTTGAGTTTAAAAATTGAACATTAAAAATGCATATTTCGTCGATTTTCATTGATTTATGTATATTTGTATGCATATTTAATATTTTTTAAAAAAAAAATATTATTTTTTCATCCTTAACCAATTTATTTCAAATAATATTACATAACACAACGCTAATAACAAGCAAAACGTGCGTTATAAATTATAATATATTTATATTATAAAACTCAATATGCATCCTGGCAATAATACGCATTGCCAATACGCATCTTGGCACCGAGGTGTGAAGAATACCCATCGTGCAAAGATGTCCGGCTTTTTTATAATTTGCTTTTTATGTGATTGTTTTTTTTTTTTTATCATGCGCTTTTATTCTCTTTTGCTATTTTCAATCAATTTGCTTTTTTTTTCCGTTCCACCTTAAAACTGCCATCTAGACTCTAGATTCTAGAGGAAAATATTATGATTCCAAGAGTTGCTGGTCAGCACTTTTAGACAACTATATCTATACGATAAAAGAAAACAATTGATTCCATAAGACTTGACCACGGGGTTAAAATCCTACTTTAGATTGCATATATTGTAGCTCGGGAAAGTATCAGTATTTGATACTAGGTACCAATAACAATGAAAATTCATATTTTCAATGCGATACAAAACAAACGATTTCTGCTATACCATTGTATTTAATAATACATTAAATCACTCCAGATTTAGAAACAAAATTTTTTTTTAATTTTTGAAGAAGTGGAAAGGTAAATTTGTTACGAAACTCTTTGCGGAATTAGTTGTGTTTTGACTTTTGGAACATACATGAGTTTGCATTTTATCGCAAAAGATATTTTTATCGATTATTTTCATGTTTCAGAAGATCTTAAATTTCACGACATTGAGTACCGAAGAAGGATCGAGCTGTTGGGTAATGGTGACTTTATATTTAACCGGACGGGGGATCACAGGAGTGCACTTTCGCGATTCCTGCGGACGCACAGCGAGAGGCCTCTGCACATCCAACAGCGAAAAAAGAGGTCTCGGGCTGCCTTTTCTCATTCCCAGGTCAGTAGTACACGTCTCGAACGGTTTTATATTATTATATAATTTAACACTTTCAACGTTTCGAACGTGGATTTTTATTTTTAAAATTAATTGTTCGACCCAGCGACTGTTATTTTGTCCATAAAAATGTGTGAAATACATTGGAATACAAAATGAAATGAATGATAAACACAAAAAAAAAAAAAAGAAAAAAAAAGAGACAATTACAACAATAAATTATTTAATTGGTCTCTATAAAACTTTTCACAAAACAGTTTCTATAAATCAAAACGAAATTAACTTCTCGAATCAAAACATTTTCCATTGAAGAATCACAAACCAAAAAGTGAAATTCCATAAATTATACATCATGTAAACCTTTCTCATGAAACACCATCTGTTAATGAAAACTAGCAGTGGCGTTATTAGGAATTTTTTCTGGGGAGGGGACTTAAAAAATTCGACATACTTCGCACCATAGGTATTCTTCACTCCTTGGATGAGATGCTTTTGGTGATTGTATTGAATTTTAAAGAAACGATAAATCATTTCTTTAATAAGACGATTTTGAGCTTATTCAAGATAATTTCAATTAAAAATTATAAAGTTTGTTATTATAACAGAAAAAAATTATTTTTAACTCAAACAGTTGTAGATTTCATTATTAACTGGGAACAGGAAAAACAATTTTGATATAAAAAAAAAAAGTGTTAGAAAAAATTGCCAAATTTTTCTTTTCACATTTTCAAAATTTTCTTATGCCAAAACATATCTGATATTATTCTCTATCTATATTTAAATATTGATAAAATTTGGACTAAATAAAAAGATAGTTTACGAGTCGTTCATGTCAAATTTTGGGTAGTTTTCTCAAATTTTAGACAAGAATTTAGGCAAAAATAATTCATATTTTCGTATATTATTTCCATATTGTAAATCGTTATTTGTATTTGTACAAGCAATATTGGTCTTGAGGAAGTTGTTACTTATATGTTTGCGAAATGGAAATATATACAAAAATATAAAATAAAATATATTATAATGTAATATTTAACGCTATCTAACGGTCAAATATATAATCACGCAGCCATCTTAAATATCGAACAATGTCAGTACATATTTTTTACTATTTCCAAATATTTTCGCAAATTAAATTGATACCTTTTTTACCAACGAATATATTTTATCTTTGAATGTATCTATTACGATCAATGTGTATAAATGTAAAAATGTTAAATGTTTTATCGTCTAGACTATTTGATATTGATTATGATATTGTTTACCTATTATTTCTAGGGTTTTAAAATTTTATGACATTTATTTTCTTAAAATATTTCATGAAATATTTCACTTTCGTAAAAATAAAAATAAATTACAAAATTATGCATTTAAAAAAAAAAGTTTTACCTAAATAAACAAGGTGAGAGAACAATGAACATGACGTATAGAAATATGTTATAGATTTCAATGCTGACATAAATATGTACTTTCGTATATTTTCAACAAACCAAATGCATATTTTACATATGTTTAAATAACAATATTATATAATAATATTTTATGTACGAATTGTATCTTTTCTGCTGCAGGTGTTCGAGTTGGAACGGCGTTTCAACCAACAACGGTACCTGTCGGGCCCGGAACGCGCCGACTTGGCGCATTCGCTGAAGCTGACCGAGACCCAGGTCAAGATCTGGTTCCAGAACCGGCGGTACAAGACCAAACGCAAACAGCTTCAAGCGCCGCCGGCCGGTGACCGGACATCCGGTGGTGGAGGCGGCAATTCGCCGGCCAAGAGGGTGGCCGTCAAGGTGCTGGTTCGGGACGAGTGCGGTGACAAACAGGCGGCGGACAGATCAGTGACGGCGGCGGCGGCGACAGCCTATCACCACCATCAGCATCAGCAACAATCGGCCAACAGATACGCGTCGATGACCGGAGCCGTGGCCGCGGCCGCCAGTGGCGATTACCGACTGTTGCTGCATCACCAGCAACAGAACCACGTGAACCACCTGCACCGAAGCGCAGGCGGCACCGGTAATGACCTCGCCACCGGTTACCAGGCCTTCGGTAACGGGTTGCACTTCACGTCCGCCGCGGCCGCCGCGGCCGCAGCCGCAGCCGCTCCGTACTACTGTTACCAGTACGGGCCCGTCATGGCGTACCTGCACGAGCCCGGCAGCCGGGTGTCGTCCACCACGACCACCGACGAACACGAGGACTCGTCCAACGACGGTACCGAGTGTTCGATAAACGTCATCGACGAGTGTCCCACGTCCACAACGGTGTCCGAATAATGATACGTGACCCCCCCGGCCGCTGCTACCCTGACCTAGGCAGGCCCAGGTTCGAGGGGTTGTTAATAATAGGTGATGTCGGCGCACGCCCAGACGGTGACTAACTCCGCGCTGCAGTGATGTTATACCCGACAGTTTTCACGGATTTGGTTTTGCTTGTTTTTGGCAATGAAACCAGCAGAGACCCGTAATATGACCGAGCGAGACCCGTTTCCGCCAAAAGTACACCTTTCCCTTTTCCGCCAAATCATAAATTGGTCGATTCCCTTTTCCGCCAAATGATATTTTTATAAAAATAATTTAGATACCATATTATAATTATAGTTAACAATATTTGTTTGTTACTTTTAAACAGTTACCTGTCAACAGTTCTTATATAGTTAATATAGTTATTCAAGAAGGTTAGATCAAGTTATTTAAAATATATTAAAACATCATAATATTATTTATATATATATATAAAATTATTTCATATTTTTTATATGTTTATTTTTGGTTATTATGTAAAAATTAGTATAATAAAAATTATGTTATTATAATATGCATCAAACTTCGTCATAAATATTAATTTAAAGTAATATCATACAACTTTTATAAGTTTTAAATTTTTTTTTGTAAAGTTATATCTTAAATACATAATTTTTGAATGAAGTAATGTAAGCCCCGTAAATTTTTACCGAGTCAATTTACCGGTAAGGTAAATTTACCAATTATTTTTAATAAATGTTTAAAAATTATCATTTGGCGGAAAGGGAAATCGGTGGAAAAGGGAAATGAATAGTTTTGGCGGAAAAAGGAAAGGTATGATTTTGGCGGAAACCGGTCATGCTCCCATGGGTGGTAACACAACACACAAGTTAGTCCAGGCGCGTTTAAACTCTTGAGCAGGGCCTGCCAACAACCGCCACCATTCCACTTTTATCATATTATATACTTCTATTAAAATGTTATCGTATAACGTGTCCCGCACGGCTGCGTTATACGAAAAAATCGCCTGTGAATATTATAATATGTTATTATGTTGTCTATTTGTATGTAATTATAATACTTAATAATAATAATAATATGTGTGTACCACAAATTAATTTTTACATTTGTACTTGTATACCTATACACTATAAATGAGCACATTAGATTTATCACTCATTCCTTGATTTCACCCCCCCCACCCCAAGCGGATATGAACTCAGGATCTTAGTCGCTTCTGTTATTGCGTTTTCAAAACGAGAGTTTTTGATTTGTATAAAAAAAAGATTATGAATATTGCCCCTTGGCAAGAAGTACAAAATATATATATATGATTTGTAACTGCACCACAATTAAAAGCAGAATACTATTGTTTATATTGCAATGTGTTATTATTAGGAACCACATTGTCCAATTACTATTCTTAACGTTTAACACGAGAATTTTTTTTTTTTAAAAACCGTTTTATAATAATATAATTAAATATAAAATTTATATTGGGTCAATTTTGTTGAAAATTTGTAATTACATACACCCGTCAAAACAGTGTTTCAAAAAAATTAGTCATTTAAACATCACATGTGTTCAATGATTAAAGTGGGAACCCTTCTAAAAAATCAATGTCAAAAATAATCTTTGCACGTCATCGCCTACTTGTATTACAACCACTTTCAATCCCTACTTCGTCTTATAAATTTCTTTTTTATATACAACTTTCAAAATGCATTTATACCTATGTACAAAAAAAAAAAAAATCATTAATATGCAATTCTTAAACAAGTTAGCAAAATAGTAAAAAAAAGACCACAAATAAGTACTCACTGAGTTATACAGAAACAAATTTTTAACACACTTAGCTGTAAATAAAAGACAAGACTTTTTCGTACAAACTTTTTATTCGGTTTAATCGATTTTTTTTAGTCAAATACAATTTACACGATTCAAACGAATCGATTTTCGATTCGAGAAGCCAAATTATTGTATTTTTACACATTTAAAATAAAACTGTGAAAATATTTTAGTTGACACTTTATGAAACCGCGTTTGATGCCGAGCATTTTGTGAAAATACTTTTTTGTTCTTCCTAAAACATAATTATTATTGATTGGGAAGTGAAAAAAGACAATGACATAATGACATTTTCGATTACTGATCTCATTAGTTTCGTTCTGCAGTCTCACGTAGAGGCGATACGTATTTTTGTTTCGTAACTACATGCGCACCGCGAGGACACAAAAATGATCACAATATGCATTTATCCGTGCGGTCCTTCGTGTTATTTTAAATGTAACGTCCGATAAATGGTGCAACTAGGATTTTTTCAAGGGAGGTTTCCACCAATAAATTTCCACTGTCCCTAATTATTTAAATATAAAATTATAATCAATTGACACTTTACAAGAATTCATTAATTAGAAATTTCAAGTAGAAAAATCTAACTGCCTTTTTTACGAGTTTACATTTTTATAATGTTAATTGTGTAGATAAATACAATTTAACGTTGCATATTCAACAATATGAATTTTTAAAACATGTTTCAAGTTTATCTCTGAAATAATAGAAGTTATAATTGTATAGTTAAAAAGATTTTTTTTTCAATGCTTATTGAATAAAATTTCCATAAATATGGTTTAAGGGGGGGGGGGGTGTCCAGACACCCAAAACAACCCCCTTGGTTGCGCCACTGACAAAAGGAACATATCGATTCGGATTACTGTGTTTAACACATAATATTTTGTTTCTTTGGATTTTATGGTATTCGATTCATTAGTTTGTTTTCACAATAATTTTTAATCTGAAATAC
Organism: Stegophylla sp. TES_Ste_2020; assembly: GCA_025469315.1. Taxonomy (NCBI): domain Eukaryota; kingdom Metazoa; phylum Arthropoda; class Insecta; order Hemiptera; family Aphididae; genus Stegophylla; species Stegophylla sp. TES_Ste_2020. The sequence continues at coordinate 3,521 of JAIPRM010000268.1, read as the reverse complement.
AAACATACATATTGTGTACGTTCCTTGAGAGTTTATTTGATTACGTATTGGTATACTATATGATATTAAGCGTTTTATATATTATTATTAAAGTAAAAAAAAAACCTTTTCTTTCAACAATGTAAAATTAAATACCCCCACAATGTTTTGCCTTATTTTGTTGGACATAATATTTTTACGTTGGTTTTGTTGTTTAGTCAAAATAAATGTAAAAATAAATATTATTATTACGATAATCACACATTTTTACTTTTTACATTGTAAAATCGAAATTGCGATGTGAGGTGTAGAATCGGGTTAATTTTACGTTAATTGTTTTTACAATATGTGTAATTTTATTTTATTATTATTATTATTATTATTGTAATTCAGATGCAATTATTGTTATAATATTGTTCAATGTTAATTATTGGAATTTTGATTATCACAATTACAATTTATAAACATTAATACGATATGAAAAACATGATATTATACTTTTGACGTTTTGTATTTATTATTATCATTATTATTATTATTATTGAAATTAATAATAAAACCACTTTTAAATAATTATCAAACTAAAATATGTTGTGGAGGTGAACGAATTTAACGATATTATATGTATCATTTTGGGGTAGGCAGTGTCTTAGATACATATATCATACATTGTACATTGTATTTAGGGAGGTAATTTTTTGAAATTCTGAATGAATTCTACAAAAAATTTTGGGAAAAACTACCCAAAATTCGAAAAACTGCCTTTAAAACTTTTTTTAGATTCTGAGCGAAGCGAATAAGCTATTGTTTTCACAATGATGTTAGTTTTTTCTGTAAACACTTTTTTTGTATGAAAGTACTTGGGAGCTAAAAACATGAAACTTTCACCAACTATCAAAAATAGTCACGTGCTCACCTTAAAAATTTTTTTAAATATTTGACCAATTTTGGGGTAAGTACGAAACTCTGAAAATGTAGGACATTAGGGATACACTTTGTTTGACATCCATGCAAGATTTATGTCATTATTTAGTCAGACAAACTACCCCCACAATATTTTTATTCTTTATTTCTCGAAAAGAATTCTCGTATAGTGAATATGCTTGAAAAGAAACGATGATAAATCATCTCTTTAAAATATCAATTTTGATTGGAGCTTAAATGTGATTACAAGATAATTATCTTGTAATTATGTTGCTTATCAATCATACATTTTGGAGAAGGTTTGAACTCCCAAAACCCTCTCCTATATACGCCACTGCTAAATAATTTTATATTCTGTGTGGAATGAAAAAACTAGTGGTTTATGCAATAATAAATATTAATTTTTTTCTATTAAGGAGGTGGAAGTGACGATTTTCTGTTCGTCTTTCCCTCACATAACTTAGCAATTTAAATGTTTCTTTCGTCAATTCTACCCACGACGGACCTAATATACAATACAACTTCTGAAAACTGATTCAAATTCTCTATTATATCTATTTGAGATCGATAACTTTTAACATTAATTTTGTTGTTTGAATTGTGTTTCTATGTTTTGGTTTACTGTGTTTCTATCCGTAATTGTTATTACAGTTTTCTATAATTAAAATTAAATATTAATTCGTAGCTATGTCATCTACAAATACTCAAAATTGTTCCGTTTGTTCTATCATATTCGCTGAACTTGATACACCCGTTAAATGCGATGGATGCAATCTAGTATTTCATACTAAATGCACCGGTCTAACAGCGAGCGAAATAAAATGTCTTTCTCTAAAAACTCGTAATTTAAAATTCTTTTGTGAATCCTGCAATAATGGATTACGTGATATTCCAGAATTGAAAATTTTAATAAACCGTTTGCTAAGTGAAGTTAATGAACTTAAAAATCAAAAAAATAATATTAAAAATGTTTCACATTATTCTGAAGAATTCATCATTAATGAGATCGGCGATCGTAATGTAAGAGCTTCCAATCTAATATTATACAACATTACAGAGTCCAACTCAGATAACACAGCAGATAGGATTTCTCACGACTCTGATGTTGTGAGTAATCTTATCGATTCAATTATTAGTGGTGATAAAAATATTAGACCAACAAAGTTATTACGCTTGGGTATTCGAGGTCATGATAAACCTCGTCCAATTAAAGCAATATTTAACTCACCAGCTGATGTCTTTGAAATATTAAAATCTAAAAAAAAATTATTATCACTCAATCCGCCTCCCAATATTGGTATTAGCTCAGACCGTACATTATATCAAAGAAACTACATGAAAAAACTTCGTGAAGAACTGGAGTCTCGTAGATCAAGTGAAGAAGGTAGCGAATTAATCATCAGATACGTAAGAGGTACTCCAACAATAGTCGCCAGAAATGATCGTCCTAATACTCGTGATGCTAATTTTTTTTAATTAATATATTTTATCAAAATGTACGTGGTTTACTAACCAAAATCCCATATTTACGAAGTTCTTTATTTAATGTTAATTATGATGTTATTTGCTTAAATGAAACTTGGTTAAACAGTAACATTTTTGATGCTGAACTAGTGAACTAGGTTTTAATAATTATAATTTATACAGAAATGATCGCATTTTAAGTTTCGGAAAAACCAGGGGTGGTGGTGTACTAATTGCTATAAATAAAAATATTATCAGTGAATTATTAACTGTTCCTTCTGTTGTTGGAATCGTGCAAATATTTTTAAAAATTACAGTTAACAACATAAAAATTATTATAGGTTGTGTTTATATACCTCCAGATGCATCTTCTGATATGTATTCAAATCACTGTGATATAATTGAGTCCATTCATTTTAAATTTCCCAAACATAATTTTGTAATAACTGGAGATTTCAATTTAAGTAGTTTTGACTGGTCTGCTGATCCAAGTACACAAAATCATAGATCTGGTGGCATCATATTTAATAGTTATATAAATTTTTTGAATCTAAAACAATGTAATATTATTAAAAATTGTCTTGGTCGAACACTCGACTGTTTAATGCTTAGTGAAAATGCTGAACTTACGCCTATCTCTCATTCGGTTGATTCTATGGTGCATACAATTGATAAATATCATCCTCCCTTAGACTTAGTAATTAAATTTAAATACTCCTCAGTAAGTGATTTTTATGAGTCACCGTATATTTTCAATTTTAAAAAATGTAATTTCAATGATTTATCTCTTTTTCTTTCCAATATTGATTTTGATCTAAATCTTAATAACAAGAACCAGTCACTCGACGCAATAGTTGATACTTTTAACGAAATTATTTATCATTCATTTAATTTGTTTGTTCCGAAAACTAAGATTTATAATAATTATTCCCCTGTATGGGCAAATTAGGAGCTCAGAAAACTTATAATTAAAAAGAAATGTGCCTATAAAAAATATAAACTATCTTCTTCTCCTGCCAATTATATCGAATTTTCTGAGCTTCGGAAAAAATGTAAACAATTGATTCAAATCTGTCAAAATCAACACATTTCAGATATAGAGAATAGTTTACAAATAAACATAAAACCTTTTTGGAACTATGTAAATTCTCTAA
>JAIPRM010000267.1:40585-65436 GCA_025469315.1 Stegophylla sp. TES_Ste_2020 | reverse complement strand
TGAACTCTCCTGCTAACCTTCTTATGACTGCAGGTAATACTTTTGTCTTTGATTATACTTAAATAATAACTTCTATATTTGATTTGTATTCTATTTCTAATTTAGCTTTATTATTATTATTATTATTATTATTTTTTTCTTTCTCTAATTTTAAGTTGAAACTATTAACTATTGTTTTACGTATTAATGTGTTTTTTTAACTCACAATGTAATATTATTATGTTTTAGGATTCGCGTCCGTTTATATTAATAAATAAATAAATAAATATACGTTTTATTGCGTACGATTTTTCAGAGTGATTTTTATTGTTTTTTTTTTTTTTTTTTTTTTTTTTTTTATTCGTGAAGTCAAGCCCACATTGAGAGAAGATGGAGCTTTGATTTTCCAACGGATTTTTTCTTAAACTGATAAAAAAAAAGTCGGGGAATTTTTTTACTAAAATATTAAATGATAATTCCTCGCAGTAATTATGTTATAAAGAGATGTAGGATTTTAATATGTATTTTCGAAATTGCAATGTATTATTACTTGATGTTTTATAAATTACAAATGTACTTCAGTTCTCAATTTTCTAACTATAATATATATATTTGTTATAATTTATAGAGGTTTTTTTTTTTTTTTTATAATTTGTAGCGGATTTTGACCCATTTTAGATCCCGAGTCGAACGAAGAAGCTAGTGTTTTTACAATTTAAAATATAAATCATGGGTTATTTTTCTTTTATTTGAAGGCGAAGAGATCGCCGAGAAGTAAAGTGTTAAACGTAGTTAATTTTGAATCGATTTTTAAATAATTATTTAAACATCACGGGAGTTTTGTTATAATAATTGTAAGTAAACAATGAAATCGAAAATTATTATTACCGACGTCATTAAATATCTTCTTTTATTATTAAATCGTAAAAAATACGGGGAAAAACACGAGGACGTTCCGCCATCCGCGTTATCTTACCGGGGATTTTATTTTTAACTGGTCATAGTGACGTTTTAATTTAATGCCACGTACCGTCTGAAAAAGAAAAAAAAAGAATTAAAACTACGTGTTATTGTGTTATTAAACCTTTTTATATTTGAATATTAATGTGGATTTCAATAATTTCGATTATCATTAATCCGTTTTAACTCGCATTAGTGTTTTTGGCTAATATTGTTTAAGACTATAATAACAGTTTTCCCTTTTCCAATGATAGTAATTATTAAAAAATAGGAAATTCACATTGCATTATGGGTATTCTTTTGCTCTTCGGGCGGATTACTTTTGGTTAGGTTAAATTATGAACAAACGATAAATCATCGTAGACACGTCATAAACAATCATAAACGTCCCCAACGAGTGAATATATTATATTTTAAACATTTAAACGCACAAATGAGTTGACCGCCGCGTCTACATTGATTCGAAATATGTATTTAAAAAAAAAATAGTTATCACCTAAAGCAGAGCGAATTTTGCACGGTGTGACCCGCCACATTTTGAAAGTATATACGAATTAAGACTATAAAAACTAAAGTAATAAAAAAAAACTTTCTTGGCCACCACGAGTAAATGTTTTATTTATTTTTTATCCAGATATCATTGTGTGTACACGCGGAGTAGTCGTGTATATTAGTGTATTCTAAACACTCGTACCTACACGTGATAATTGACTTCTCGTCGTTCTTCGTTAAACACAATATTCGCCTCTTTCACAGATTTAATTAATTTTGGATTCCGAGCGGAGCCCGCGACGAAGCTATTTTGTAGTGATTTTACAATGAAGTTTATTTTTTTCCTGTAAGTTTTTTTTCTTTCCGCGTAATGGTAATTATCCGAAAGTTTCGTCCGGCAACTTTATATAGATTTTTAACTGACTCATGATACTTTAAAGAGGCTGTTTCTCGAAATTCCCAACGGATTTTCCAAAAACGAGGAAAGTATTCCTGAAACACGGGTTTCGATGAACTCCAAAACTATAATAGGTAGGGCTCGGTAGCATTATAAAATTGTACTTTTATGTGCTTAAATATGCACTAAAAACACTAAAATATGCATTGTAAATAAGACTGAAAATCAGAAAACATGCTAATTTAGTAGATTTAAAAAAAAAAAAAACAAATGATTTGATTTGTAAAACGTAATTTTTACATTTTTTTGGTTGTTAGCAACGAAATCTTTCTGACGCCATTAATTTAATATCCTGTTTTATCGATTTTTAAGTTTTATGTAAATATAGACACTATAATAATATTATTATGGTTATATTATAATTTGTTACGTGTACGTGGATTATTTTTGTGCAAATATATTAATTGAAATGTTTTTTTTTTGTTTCAGGTAAGTCAAATGACAAAAAAAAAAATAATTCATGAGTGTACTATAATTTATGAGTCATGACATTTTATTGAAAAAAACAAAAAGGCAAAAATTGACCGTCGAACAATGTCGTCCATCGACAATTCAGGTAGATGTTTACCTAGGTTACTTTTTAATATCACGAGTTATATTTGTTTCAACAATTCAACATTTACGCGTTGAAGTTACTATAGTATACCTACGTTTTATACGTACTACTGCCACTGCGCAGTAATTACGAGAAATCCGTATTGCATCATTTCTCAGGATAAGCAACTGGTATACAGTGCAATATAGGCTATTCGTATTGTACAGTATTATAAAGAAAAAATCACTTAGTTTCGAAGAATTTTAGTTTTCCATCGGATTGAAAAAGGATTACAAAGATATGTTCTTTCCTTAATACGTTTTTTTTTCGTTAAGTAAAACTTCCTTGAAAGTTTCATCGAGGAATTTTTATAAATTAGAATTTGGCTTTTATTTTAATAATCAATATTACATACATTGAAAATCGAAAAGGTTCTAATTGTTCAGTAAATTTCAGTTTATGGCAATATTTTATTGATCAAAATTCCTGGAAAAATATTACCAATTCATATCTACATTATCAAAAACACAGAACTGGTTATGTTTTTTTGCAAAAAATTCGAAAAAGCTGAATTATTTTCAGATTTTAAACAGTTATAACTGAGTGTTTAGGTTTATTTTCAATAAGTTTATGGGTTAAAATCACTCAAACCAAAATAATAGGCCAATCCGCGATTGTAATGTTGAAAACAAACTAAATAATTAGAAAAAAAAAAACATAAGTCGCATTGCTTGTTCGCACACGGAAATAATTCAAATTATGAAATTTTTATAAAAACATGTATTGCGACACTCCCCAACCTCTACGAAAAAAAAAAAAAAAAAATGGCGTGGTATTTATCGGGCGATGAAAAGTGCATCGTCAGTCTGGTAGAGTATCGTTTTTATTTGACGTCTCCCAGATCTTTGTCCTGAAAAATATCGCTATGATAATATAGGGCCTACAATTATAATATGCTCTAAAATCATATTAAATATATTGTATGCAGTTATTCACTAAAAATTTCCAAAATATGCCCTTAAAATATGTTTTATAGAAAAAAAGAAAAGTTTTAGGCATTTTATTAAAATAATTTAAAATTATAAAATATATTAAAATCGATAGGTTTAATTCATTGCGCAACGTACAAGTCGATTTTTAATTTTCTTTTTCGGTTTTACAAAACACATACATTTCATATTTTTCTCGTGACGTTCTCTCTATTCGACCTGACCTCTTCGATTCGTGTTATTCCTTATCTAGTATGTGTACGACATGAATATAATAACAATAATTACTTTAATCGTGGTTTTCATCATAATATTATACTGTTGGTCAACTCTTGTTTTTCGAGTGATACGATGATGACAGATCGTGTTTCTAAACAATGCGTGTCATCTGTGTGTCATCGATTGACCATAACCGTTTATTGATATCGTTCAACGTTTTCATTTTTTTTTTTTTTATTATTTTAATTATTTTAATGAGTCTTTTCGTATCGCCGCCGTTCCGTTTGACCGTGAGCACGTAACGATTATTAAAAGCGTATATTATAAATGCCCTAGTAATAAATTATCGTTAATAATTATCAATGCGCAATGTCTTCTTAAAAATCGGAGTTGCTTTCGTTTGATATCAATTAATTCTAGATGAAATGAACAACGAAATGAAAATAAAACATTAGGCACACATAAGCAAAGGGAATAGGGGTTCAAACTATCATCTTAAATATATTTTGTGTATGCGCCTGGCTGTGATCCTACATGTACCCATAATTATTGTGCAATTTATTTTTACTTTTAATAGCTGCTTTTGTCGATTAATCGATTATTATTATTTTTTTTAACTATTGACAATCGAACTAGAGTCCTTCGCTTGACGAATAAGATCGATTAATCGTCTTTTCGATTTTTTCTTTGTACTTCTGACAATCGACTGTCAATCTAAGTTCTAATTTAGGTTCCCATGGTTGTTCATCAATATGTCAAGGCGGGTATCCCCCACCCCACCTATTCATGTACATACATTTTCTCGATTTAATAATAAGTATTTTATACTTAGGTCGTTCTCAAAACACTGTTTATATATATATATAAAAAAAAATTATTGTAAATTTTCCGTCATTTTAAAATTATAGACAATTCTATAGTTTAAAAGCTAACAATTATAATGTCTGTTCAATTATTATAAATAAAACAATATTAATGTCTTACAATTTGCTATGTGTTAAAATTTGTATTAATTACTTTATTTATACTATCATTAATGACTGTTGATCGTATAAAAAGAGTGTTGAAACTCGAAAAGGGATAATGAATGGAAAACAGCTGTGATCTTTTGCAGTTGATAGGGGTGGTAGGGAATTGTCCTTTTTGTCTTACCCCTCCCCTAGGATTCGCCTTTGTAACGTTAGTACTCACCGTTGATGATTTCGATTCGAACGCGAGATACGTATCAAAACGCGATTGACACTGTACACTGTGCCCGTTGTATTTTATTATTGTGTTATTATGCTAAAGAGATGATCGAAAACAAAGTATATAAACTAGTAATTTTTTTTTTTTTTTTCGTGCACGGCGTGGCGGCGAGGCGTACAATGTGAAATCGCACAATGTGTCGACGACATGTTTTCCATAGGCCGTTTTTTTTCTCCGCTTTTTTTTTTTTTTCCGTATTTATATCGCGTCATTCCCTCCCCTACTCTACTAACTGTATGCGTACCGAGTACGATGTGCGGCGTGTGCGAACAGCGTACACTGCGGCTGTTGATGATGTTTTCGGCGAACAAACAGAACGGAAAGAGTATTTTCGCCGACAATATACAGTGACGGGCGGCTATATTGCACACAAACACGCACTCGGTACGTGTGTGTGTGTGTGCATGTATATAGATACAGAGAGAGAGAGAGACAACGGTCTCGTCGTTGAAAATGATTGTCGTCGCCGTCTCTCGGTGGCGAAGTAAAAATAAAATAAATATATTCCGCCGAATGTCGTCGTCGTCGTCGTCCTACGATGCAGTTAGGTTAGTTATATAGTGTTGCAGAGTATATATATATATGTACAAACACGATTGCTGGGGTTGAATCAGCTGTGACGGCACCCACGGGCCAAAAATCCTTTTAAAACGATGTGACGTGTGGGGGGGGGGGAAATCGATTTCTAAATTCCTATATTATGAGCTGACTAGGGGTGCGGATAATAATAATAATAATAATAATAATAATAATCTTATGAGAATTTCGTATTCGACGCTTTACACTACTGCGATGTGTATCTTCGTATCTGCATTTATAGGAAAACTTTTATGTCATGTTAAATGCGATTTTTATTGTTTTTGTTTTTTTTTAATTCATTTAACTTCCATATCACTAAAAAAAGCTCACGTCTAGTGTATTTTATAATAATATCAAGGCAACGCGAGTAAAACATAAAACATAAAAAAAATAGTAACAGACATAAAAATACATTTTTTTTGGTTTGGAAAATTCAGTACTTAATTGCAATTTTTCTGAAATTTTTATCAATACCGATTTTAAAAACCTAATGCTGTTTGCTTTACAATTTTTTCTGAAATGAATTTTCTTGTTTCTTAATATATTACACCCGTGAAAATATATTATATTGTTTTTTATTTTCTTTTTTTTACTTACTAATAATTCGGGTTACTTTGGTGAATTATTAACAAATATTTTAAGTTAAAAATAAATCAACTGATTTTGATAGCATTAAAGAAACGGATTTGCAGAATCGGTCTGAGCTCTAGTTTTAACCAGTCAACGAATAACAATTTATATTCGATTTCGAAAACTTCATAAAATTTAACTGAAAACTATGAAAAGTTAGGGTGTATCACAATTAAGATTTTGTGGTAACCCTGCAATATGACCACCTGTGAACACAGGCTTGAATTCAGTGTGGAGAAGGGGCAAGGGTGATTAGATGAAAAAATAGATCGATATTTATGCATCAACGACTCTATCGTTGGCAAAAGTTATTCAAATGATTTTTCGAAAAAGCAACGACTGCCGGTGACTGATGGATTTAGAAACATCATTATTCTAGCCAAACAAAACAGAACATAAAAAAAAAAAAAAAAAAAATTGTCTGTAATAATAATAAAAAAAAATAATAAATAAATAAGGCTGTGACCTACGCGCTTGTATTTATAATATATAATTTTAGATAAAATTATGTTTACGACGACGTGAGTATAGATATCGCAATACATATTGTATAATTATATTTTCAACAGCATAATTATTATGTAATAAGAAAACTCATATGCAATAAAACAGCTGTTAAAGGTTAATTACTGTACTAGTAAAACAAAACAACAAAAAATATTTTTAACGATTAACACTTCGACATGCGACTGTTGCACAATGACAATTTTCAAAGCAAAACCGACCAAAAACGATTGCAAACAATGTGTCATTTTTCGAAATTCCTATACTTGTTTTGCTAACGTAAAATTGAGTAAAAACGACAAAATATGCTATTAACGAGATTATTTCAATGAAATCGATTTCGGTTATTTTGTCATATTTTAGAAACTGATACTATAAAACTAACAAATAATAATAATAATAAATACAACTGATAGTACTAATAATTTGAAATGTTTCACGTTATCGACAAAAAATATTAAACTCACTTGAGAAAAATTTCAAAACGATTTTTACTTTATTTGAGATATATATAGAATTTCAGAAATATTGGAAGTACACCGTTTTTGTGTGTCTTTTTCTTATACAATTTTTAATAATATTACTCGTTTACATTTCTAACAATCCTAAAATAATCAATTTTCATGTAAAATAACAATTTTTCCAAACAATAAATAAAAAAATATTTATAAATATTCTACACGTAAATGGCTAAACATTTTTTTTTTCGCCAAAAGATTTTTCGTGAATTTTATCTGCTTGTAGTCAAAACGCATATTTTTTCGCAATCGTTTAAAGATATAACGTGTATGTGGCTGATTTTTCTTAAAAAAATATGGAAATAAATATATTTTCTTCAGTATTTAAATTAATCCAAAACTGGTAGATTTATTTATTTATTTTTTTAAATAGTGTGAAATGTATTGTTTTGAAGTGGAAAATGCTTACTAATACGTCATAAGTATATACCTCGCTTGTCCAACTATCATTATTCCAACAACTAACTGTAATCACATTATTTTCCATTTCACTTTCTCGACTTCTCGTGCACGACTATTATCAGACGGTGAAAGATTCTTTGTCTAAACTCTAAAGTATAGAACAAAAATCAAAATAAGTTCATCCGAAATATGAAGGTGTATACAAATGATTACAATATACGTTTTTATTGTTACATTCAAAAATTACAAGTTGAACGCACATTACACATGCATACATAATAAACCTTATTATTAATACGTTGTTTATTTAATTTTTACCCTCAATAATTTTATAAAACCTTCTTAATCCTACGCTACAACCCTTAGACTCGTGTAAATCGGACTATTAAGCTCCTACAGATTATTATTTTTTAATTACAAGAGCTTTAAATTTCAATACTCGGCAAAATGTATCGTTCTCATGAAAAATTAAATGGAGATGGATTATTTATGAGATGTTATTCTGTTATTGAATATTGTATTCTATATAACCGACATAAAACCGATTTATCGCTGTTTTTAAGAACTGAACACGTCCACCAAGGGTGTCCCACTCGAAATATGTCAGAATTTCTATTTGTTTATTATTTAAATTAATTATTTTATACCTATTGTAGAGTAAATCGGCTTTCTTAAATAATATAGCGACGTTATTCTTCTACTGTTTCGAGTTTTACTATATTCAAATATTCGTCCGGCACTTAGTTGTTGTTCGTGTTTCACTTAACAGCTGCTGCAATATCAATAGCTAACAAGATTTGTTTTTATTTAGTGCTTAGATTTTTTGTAGCATTTGATTATAATTTTAAAACGCAGAAAAACTAGCAGCAGAGTATGATGCTACATTTTTATTCATATTAAACCTAGGAATTAAAATGTAACATTTTATTTTTATTTGTTGATATATGTGTGTTTTTTTTTTTTTTTTTTTGATAATTTACATTTTTTAATTCAGAATCTTATAATATTTTTCGTTTTTTAATAAATCATTATTATTTTTTTTCTTCTTTTCAATGTCAAATTTTAGCGCATACTTAAGCACAATATATACATCAATAATATAACATCCGGTCTTCGGTTATATTATTATTTATTATTGATTATTATTTTTATACTTAAACGCATATTCACCTCCGGACACGTTATAGTACACAATAATATTAGTACCCCTATATTATGATTTATGACGGTTTGTTATAATAACGAGCGTATTGAAAACGCGCCAAGTATTATAGTGTGCGCGTCCTTTCCTTATGTGTTAGCGTGCGCTTTGCCAAATTCCACTATCCGCCGCACGACAGGAGGAAGGATAGCAAAACGAAAATTAAATTAGTCCCTGCAAAATTTCGGGTGAGCTACTACTATATATATATATATATATATTACAGTTTATTTTTTATATTTTTTTTTTTTTTTTTAGGCGCCGCCTTGTCGTGTCTTGTTGTTTAACAACGCGCACACACGTATAGTAATTAAATTTTGAAATAATAATCATCAAGTTTTAACGCTCAGTAACGTTTTATGCTGTTCGGGCCCGTTTCACTCTATATACGCCGCCCGTTAAAAGTTTACTAAGTGTTATTGTTTGCACAGTATATATATATATATAAAAACCACCACCTATTCCCCCGAAACCGCGCGCGCGTATACACTTTGATATTCAAAGCGTAATCAAAATGGTGCACTATGCTCTATATGCGATGATGTATATCGATACCGTCACGAAAACTTTATAAACACTGTCTGCGCGATGTAAAATGATATAATATGTGAAACGCGTACGTTACGAATTATAATAATAATTTAATACAATATTTAACGCTGGAAAATTGTTCAGTGTACAATATCATACGCGATCAGAGTGTACACTTAGATTGAAAAACTATAGTCAAATGCGTTCAAAATACTCTTTTTCATAAGCATTCAATAATTGTATTCTTTTAAATTAATGTTTTTAGATTCTGAGTGGACCGAAGAAATTGTAGTGGTCTCACAATGATTATTATTATTATTATTTTGTAAAAAAAAAAAATACTCTTTTTAATCTCATTTCAATTTAGATCAAAAATCACACTTCGGTGTGATGTGCTTTACAGATATCGTTTTTTTAAATTATCTTTATTTTTTCCAAAAACAAGGAGAAACTGCCGAAATATATATATATATATAAATAAAAAAGGCAAAATATCAATGGTGATTGAAATGATTTATCATTTATATAAATTTCAACATACCCACCAAGACAATCCTTTCATAAGCACAAGTATGATAGATTTCAAGATTGGCTAATGGCTGTATTTTAAAATTTTACCAAAGGATTTTTTTTCCCCCAATAAAAAGTAATTTTTAAATATTCGGAATATTTTTATAATCTACTAATATATAATTTATACTAAATACGTATTACTCGGAGCATTGTTTTTTATAAAATATGCGAATAAATATTACGAATACTTTTTATAAATTATTTTACCCAAGTCTGAATATTGGTGTATAGTTTTGAGTTTTAGCTGCTTTTTAGCGATTCAATTTATTAAGAGGGAAATTTTTAGAATTGAATGAAAAATGTGAATTATGCTTTAGAGTATACACAAAGAGCGTTTCTACGATGTAACAGAAATACAATACGCGAATATTCATTAAATTCACGTCCCGTTGATGAATATTTGATTCTTTATCTAGATGTAAAATAATTAGCGGTTATCTGTCGTGTGTGCGTAACGTATAAAAGAGCTCCGTTTCGCGGAAACAGTACCTATAATAATAATCGTAATAATTGATATTAATTTAATCAAAGAAAACAAACGGAAATCTGTTTGTGAAGAAGAATAATTCCAAGAAAGGGGTGATCGTCCTCGTATAGTTTTCTCCGCGTAAATCCATCCCTGTTCCGGGAAAGGGTGTTATAGGTGTGTTTAGCGCTTAGTAGTGGCGAAAAACATATTATCGAATTTACTCTTGTGTTACTTCTCGAATAAAATAATAATAATCGCCACAGATAAGACGACTAACCGCACAGTTGTGAACTTTTTATCAAAACGTGTCATATCTAAATCAAAAATCCCTCCAAAAAAAAACCGAAATCTGATATCATTGATTGGAAAAAAAAAGTCTCTATTAGAAATTATTGTTCTTAAGTACGCACCAATGAATTTTGTTCGTTATTGATGCCGTGGTACTCGAGACAAGTTTGCACGAGTTAGCATATAATATTTTGTCAAAAATTATTTAATACAATAATTATTGTAGTAAAAAGTTGTGCACAGTAATTTAATTCTTTCACATGTGGTCACACTGAATTGAGGTCCGGTCGTGTTGTGAGAAAATTAGGAATCTGAAGTTGTTCATATAATGTGTAATATATTAAATCGTGAATGTTATTTATAGGAAGAAAAAAAATGTCGTTCAAATATTTGCTTATTAGTCCATCCATTAGGCTCTGCATTTCAGAAATCGCTCGATGTAATTTATGAGTAGGGTTCAGATTTTAAGGCAATATAAATTATTAAAAAAGGCATTATAAATTTGAAAAAAACACTTAAGAAAATTAATAATTTTTCAAAAATTTAAAATAATTATGTGTTAAAAAAACTTAACTATCATATTATATTTTGATAACTTTTCTTCATTATGTCTTCATTATTTTTGCAAGTTTCTAACACTTATTATGAAAAAAAAAAGTTCAAAATTGATGAAATAAATTTTGTTGATTTAACATATAGTATCAAAAAAGGGGTAAAAGCAACTAAGACAAAAATGATGTTTGTCTATTAGCGTAAAAATTAAATGAAACAGATTTTTGTTTAAGAATTATCTTCTATGATTTACCATTTAAAAAAAGGCATTTGTCTCAAAATCCTAACCCTATTTATGCGTGCTACTCATGGCTCTCGCTGCATTAGGTGATTTTTGTTGCTGGGTGTCCTGCTTTGGCGTCTCGACTATTTAGGTGTACACATTCGGACACGGAAAAAATATAATCAAGAAAACGTTCGGCCCTCGCGTCTAACCGACCCGTCATTTATTCATACTCATAACGAAAAGAAAAAAAAAACATTCGCGTTCTTAATAATATTTTCTGCTGGCCGTGTTTTGTTTAAAAAAAAAAAAAAAAAAAACTAGAGTGAGGATCGACCACCTTCCCCTCTGGTAGCGGCATGGCGTCGTCCACTACGTACAAAAAAACCGCACGTTTTTTAATTTTTTATATTTTATTTTATAGCGTGTTCGTTTTCGTTTTTTTTCCCCCCATTCTGTTTTTCTTCCTTTTTTTCTCGCCTTCACCACCCCCACCCCCGGCCGTTCGCGCCTATTTCATTTCGCAATTACGCTTGTATGTAAAATAATAATAATAATAATAATAATAACAACAACAACGTTGGCGGCGGTAGTTTACTTACGGCAGCAGCTGTGTGCTGTGTGTTGAGTGTACTGGCAAACGCAGTTCGCGTGTAATAAAAGGTGGCGGCGCCTGTTCGCGAGAGCCGGGGGTTTGGGGGGGGGGAAACCAAAACAAAACAAAGTAGTCGCGTACTCGGGCCTCAGCGATTCGGTCTGCGTATCCGCATTTACGAGTTTGTTTCGGGTTAAATGGGCCGTTGCGGACGTCGTCGTCGCAGCAACAACAGCAGTCGATTCTACCCCGCGCGTTCTCGGTCGACGGAGGCTCGTCCAGATTTGATTAAGATGAAATATCGCGTCCATTTTATTTTTATTATTATTATTATTATTATTACAACGTTCCCGCGCGTGGCCGTTTGAGCTTTGCTGGGCACGCTATTTTAAATCATCGGCCCCGTAGTAATCGAATTACTTTTAATATATTACGTGATTACTACGCGAAATCTATCGAGAACCCAACGAACCGTGCAGACGGTGGCGGCGCCATTGTGTGTATGGCTCCTGTGCTCTTATATTATGTAATACGTCATAATATACTTTATATTAATTCATACGATATTCGCGTGTACTGGGACATCTGAGGGGGTGAGTAACCCTTAACCCGCGTAGGGGTCGTGCCGATTAATAGCGGTCACCCCCCTTGCTACTATGCCTTCGCAGAGAAAAATTTGAATGTTGTTTAAATTTACACATTCGAGTTGTTGTCTAGTTTAATCGTGTAAATTTTTTAATGAAAGAAACACAAACGAAATGTCTAATGTAATGGAAAAAATTAATTGATATAAATATTGCTCGATTAAATTCGATATACAAACAGCAACACGTAAGCCAAGAACGACATTCCATAAGTAAATTAGTTATACATAATTAAATTTAAATGTCCTAAAGCTCACGCTAACGGATAGAGTTTTAACCCATATATGTGTAGTAGTTGTAAATGGAAATTTAATTAGTACCTAAATTATGTGTATTCGTGTAATAGGAAATTTTATTTTAAAGCGATTTATTCAAATTGTTAATTATTAATTAATTACACGTGTGCACTTCTTCAATTAAAAATCACATTATTGAAAGTGGTAAAGAAACTTAGGGGAGATTAAATCTTATAATAATAATAATTATATTTCTAACTCGTGCTATCGAATAAAATTTATAATTTTAAGGATTAAAAGAATCATGGAAATTATATTTCTAACACCACTCGGTATCAATTTGTAACATTCATCCTTGATGAATTCGATATAGTTAATTTCAAAAGTAAATTTTACGTATTTTAATTTCACGAATTCAATATTAAAATAATATAATATATTATTTTTAAACATCGATACAACTATATATATTTTTTTTAATTATTCAACTTTGATGTTCATAATCTTATAGAACGAATAAGTACTTCAAAAGTATTTTTTTCACTATGGAATTTTGTGTGATTCGAATTTTCCGGTCCCTTCCGATCCCATGTCGATGTGTCACTCGATTTCCGTGATTTCTCGACATCTAAAGCGTCATGTAATGCGTGTCACCTGTGGCGTCTGAAAATGCCAAAAATCGCGTGACAACGTCAAAATAGGGGTTTCTAGCAATGACCGATCTCACTTACATTCTGTTTCGCTTTCGACGAGCCAATTAATGGAATAATTTATAAATGTAACAATTAAAATTCCAACAAAACGAACACTGATATAGGTTTAGGCATACGCAGTGATATGAATTTGTATAAAACACATAATACTGTACTAAATCGCCTGTGGTATTTACTTTACATCAATCATTGATTTTTATATAACTTGTTTTCTGAGTAAAAAGCTAAGACAGTGGCTTCTTTTAAATTATTAAAATCTATTATATATATATATATATGGTTTAATAATAATAATAATTAACTAGTTGCTAATGAAATTAAGCCAAGTGTTCGACACATTTTGGTGATTTTTAAGTCTACAAAAATGCACCAATACCATAATTATTTTGTAAATGTTAGTTATTTTCTAAAACACTCACTTCCAATAACTACGTACGCGATTTACTCGAATTATAACATTATTACAGTGTGTAATACTCACTCGTGAAACTCGCGTAACATTACGATATTTACATAATTTATGACCGAATTCTCTGTACAAGCAGTGTGTGTTCCATTAGCTGCTTAATCGATATTATACGTTTGATCATCGTTGTCTGTATTTGTATATAATTTATAATTACTTCTCGGGCACGACTTACGACGGGTCATGGATTCGAAAAAACTTTTCGAAAAGTTCTATGTTTAGTTTATGACTCATTTCGGTTACATGACACACGATGATCGTCGTCGTCTATTATAATTTAGTATTGATTGTATTTTTACTTCGATTAAATTCCCGTTTTAAAACGGGACTCTTGTTTATTATAGACAAAACAAGATGTAATATAATCGAAAACCGAAAATATACTCTCATTGTCTGCGATAATTGTGTATATATATATATGTGTGTATACGACTAGACACGATTAATCTTTAATGGATTGAAAATAGAAAAGCAATTATAGAATGTTAATAATCGTGTTCAATGTTTATGTATTGGAATAACATTTGATGCATTATTTTCAACAATAAGTCTATTATAATTTCAACGGGAAGTGTATTGTTTTGTTTTGTATACTCCAATGATTCCGAGCACTCAAATCGTTACACACTTCACGAATATTTACTTCAGCAGTAGGAAAACTTAAATTTTATAGTTTTTGAAGAGTTTTCTACGTTTTATTCGACTTTTACGAAAATGTTTACTATGTTGGAGGGAAATCACTCGACAAACAAAAGTTTTTGGTAAATGAAAATATTCAATGGAATTAAACTTTTTAAAAGTCGTAAGGACTTAATTAAAAAAAAAAAGAGATCGTTATTTAACTTAATTATCGTTTTTATAGAATTTCAAATGTAAATGATTAAGAAAAAAAAAAGAAAAACATTGAATAACCGAGATTTTCCATAGTCAATAGACGTATAAGTAAGGTGTTATTAAATTTAAGACGTAACATAAATTTTTTGATTTCTTTTAGATATTTACGCCTTTAAAAAAAAATATGGTATTATAATTAAAATAATTTTTTTGTTTTTTGAACTTATTTCACATCAGTGGCGTATCCAGGATTTTTTTTTTTTGGGTGGGGCTGATCAGTGACAAAATTCCATAGTCCTTTTTGATTTCATTAATTTTTAGAAATTAGAATAAAGCCCATAAAATCATGATGCCCCCCCCAAACAATATTTTTATTTAATTAGTACCTATGCAGTCTTATTTATTATAAAATGAAACAATAATTAAAATTTAATTTTAATACTCTTACAAATTTGACACAAGGAGGTCATTTAAGTGCAAGGTAAAACAAAACCCAAATAATTTTAAATAATTAAAATATGTTTATTTGGTCAAACCTAAATGAATTTATATATTTGCCATTGACGATGATAATATCTTAATTAGATATTATTATTAATTATTAATTAGATAATGACTATAGATAAAAACAACTTAGATTTTTTAGACACTATAAAATTAATGATCAATTATTGAATATTGCAGATAATAAATGAAAAATGTTGGGAGGGACTGCGCCCCCCTCAGCCACCCCCCTTTGGATACGCCACTGTTTCACATATACACGGCATTCGTCTAGGTACTAAACTTTGAAATGTTTTTTTTTTTTTTTTTTGATTTGTTCCTGAACAGTTGTAAAAATGTCAATCACGCTTTTTCGCCCATTAGGGCTTAGTATTTTTTCGTTTAATTAATTACATAATATGTAGCAGTCAAACGATTGAATACGACCATTGGTCACTGTTGTTATACTGTAGTAGTATTATAGTCCGTATAGTTATTACACCTAGTTTTTACATCACAGAAGTTAACCTAAAAATACGATATACCACTATATTCTTGTGTGCGTGTGTGCAATGTTATCCTAGCTCACGAAAATCGCGTTTACGACACCGGTCGACACGCGTAGAACAAATATATAATATAATTATTACCGTGGCGGTGTCAACGCGCAGTTTAATGTGTATTATATAGGCGAGCGTATTACATATATTATTAAAGTCGGTTTTAAACGCCCCGTCCCCGCAACCCTCGTCGTTTATATCTCTTGGGTGTGCGTTATATGTATTATAATACGTGAGTGAAACCACCACCGTCGCCACCACCACCACCCCATCACCAAAATAGTACTTTTATTGTGCGAACGGATATAATAAAATTCGGTTAATTTGTTCACGTATATTATATATACTTCGCTCTGTGTCACGCGCGGTTAAAAGCTTTCGGAGAGTGCGATTTATGTGTCCGAACGTAGAGAATAATAAAAAAAAAAAAAAAAAAAAACAAAAAACGGTCTGTAGTTACCAATTTTATCGCGTCGTATTATCAAATTAAACTATGAACGAAGCCCCGTACATAGGTCGCACCCTCGGGTATGCTTTGCTCCTTGGCCGCGATCGTCGTTGGTTTCAACATTTCGTCTATTGTATTTTTGTTGGAATATATAACCACACATAATTTTTCAAAAGGAAAATTTCCATCGGATAAAACATTTTATCATCGAATGTTTATTGTGAAAAACAACCGTAATTTTATGCGGGGAAAATTCACCTTCAAACTAATTCTAACTTTGAGTTGTTATAAAAAAAAAATAATATTTTTATTATAATCATTGGAAATATGTGAGAGTGAAAATATATTACATTTTTATTTGAAAAAGAGATATTTCCGGATAATTCCAAATTTTTTCTTCAAACGTATCCACTAAGTAATCAAATTTCTGAAAAAAAAAAAAAAATGACCAGTCTGCGTTACAATTGACGATGAGAGTGAAAATGTTGAGTTTCTAGTATTATTAGTTTTGATTTTACGTCTAAATAACAAGAAAGTCAATTTCATGAAAATCTAGTTTGTGACATATTTCACCGTTTATTCCGCATTAGTTTTCTCTCGTGTTTCGGAAAACTATTGAGAATTTTTAAAAAACAACCTCTTAAATGTTCTTTAAAGCATGGGTTCTCAACCTTGGGAGCACTCCCCATGGGAAGCGTCACAAAATTTCAGGGGAGGCGTGAAAATATTCACATAAAACTACATTCTACCACAAAACATAATGTTGTTTATGGTTATCCATATATTGTTTTTTTAATTTTTTTTTTTTTTTTTTTTTGTAAGTAGGTATGCGATTATCGGTCATAATTGTGTACAATAACTAACAATACTATTATCAATAATCTGATGAATATTATTAAACTATTTTATTCATATTAATATCCAACATTAATAAAATTAAAGTCATGAACCATGATGTATTTATATTGTAAATAACATATTAAAATTCAATCTTATAGTAGTGGGAAGGAGGGGGGGGGCGTGACTTCATATAATAGTATAAAAAGGGGGCATGAACCTCAAAAGATTGAGAACCCTTGCTTTGAATAACAAAATTCTCTACTGGAAACTTAGACGCGTACAGATCCGAGCGTTTTTTCAAATAAAAAATATAAACTTTATAATTTATAAAATTTCTTTCTTCACTGCACTTCTAATCTAATACTTGTCGTCGAAATATTGTAATATTTTATTATTATTATTATTATCGTACGCATACATAATATAATATAATGACTGCAGGGTGTCGCGTGCGCTGGCGGTTAGGTACGGTTCGAGTCACGTTTTGCGCGTGTACGATTGCGACACGTTAAATAGTATACAGTTTTGGCGAGTAAGTCGCATTCTCTGATTGTTACAACAGTACCACTACTGATGCTGCCTATGGGTACGCGCGCAATAATAACGGTTGGAGAGCAAAGTATGTGTGTGTGTGTGTGTGTGTACCACTGAGTCCTTCAACAGAGAAAGCAAATCACCAAAATTGTTTTCGTTTTTTTTTTTTTTTTTTTGTCTTTACACACCTGCTGTTGAGCTGTTGACTGAAAAAATTGCACGTTTGGAACTTATATTATCGGTAATAGCGGTGATTAGGTGGTTATCAAAATATAAAACCTAAAAATTCCAAAATCGCTATTCAGAATTTAAAGTAAATCTGGATAAAATAAAACCTAATTTCCAAAATTCTAATTTCAAACATTATTAAAAACAAAAATGTGCCTTCCAAATTCAAATAATTTTCGAAATAATCTAAAACCTGTTATGTCGTTCTATGAAATCAACTCATTTAAGAAACTCGAATCTTTTTCTATTTTATTCGAACTATAAATGCCTCTGAATATCTCATTAGATAACAATTTTGGAAAAGGCGAAATAGTCAGAAAATTTAATAGTCAAGAATGTGTGCCAATCTCAAGTCTTTGAGCTCCTTGTAATAATGAAAAATTACCAAACTATTTGGATCTCGTGACTGTTCACCTTCTCCTCGAATTTCCTAATTGTCGTCCGAATCGAAGAAAGTCTTCTCTCCTTGTCACTCTCTCTTTATATATATATATTCTTACATTTCTCTCTTTCTATACCATTATATTATGATTATTATTATTATTTTCATCGTATACGTTAAGTAATATGAGGAGGACTCGACGTTTGCTGCAAAACGCGTTCCACTCTAAACGCAATTATTATCAAGTGAAGTAATTACGGGGAGGCTCAAGGGGGCACTTGTCCCTCACCCCGACATTTTACCGTGGAAAAAAACGATATTGTTTGACCCCCTTGAAAACGTCTGTGACGTCGTTTGTATTCGCATCAAAGGATACGGAAAACTCGATGCGAAATGTTTGTAGTTTTTTTTTTTCGTTTTAATATCGGATATTTAATAAATATCATATTTTCTCTACAGCCAAGTTTTTTTAGTAAATACATTTTTAGTTTTTTTTTTTTTTTTTTTTTTTTTAAATGTATGTCAACATGCATTCCAATAATGAGATTCTCGTGAAGTATTAATATGTTGTATTATGTGAAATAGAATATTTTTTTGAAATTTTTTTCGAATTTAAACTTATTTCAACGATTATAAATTCTTTTATTTTACTGGAAGATTCATTTTCACATAGTTGGGGGGGATAGGGGTTAGTAAAATGAGGGACCCGTTTTTTTCGTTTCCCTTTTCTCTAACATATCTCTTACGTCAATATAAAAGGGTTGATGCACGATTGCGAACGTTTGTGATGGATGAAAGAAAATATATTTTATTTATACCTTTAAATGTTACGATTGCCAACGATTTTTCATGCGACGTTGTCAAATTTAGCAACAGCTTAAATATTATGAATTTAAAACTAATGAAAATAAAACAAAATGTCTCCATGTTGCACAGCAAGCCGAGCGTTCCTTTCGATTTGAAACGATCTTGAAAAGCAGGGGGCGCACTACGAGGAAAGCGAAGATGCGAAAAGAATGGAGCTGCGGAGTGAAGCGACCTAACCTAACCTAACCATAGTCAAAATAGGCATACATTTTATGTTCTACATCTTATTTATATTTAATTCGGTGAACAATCAAATCGGTATGGCAACGTCGTATTCGAAAATGAACAGGTGAAAACGATCTCAATCGTGTTTCACAACCAATAATAGACACCTATTTTGGGGAATGATTTGGTTACTTTTTAAAATGAGTTCAATTTATCTTAACGGATCAAAAACAATCAATTTTATGGATCAATTTATCTCAACGGTACTATAGTGAGACATTTGATCAGTTTTTATCTATTTTTTTCCAAAACGAATCAAATTATTCCAATCATTGCATTTATATTTGTACTAAGTTAATTGTACATTTATTCTTATTTACACGTTGTTCACGAAATTTGTGTCGTGCTGTCTTCCGTGTAGCCTTGGATGAAATTTGAAACAGAATTTGAAATTTAAATTGAATTAGTTGTTAAATTAACTAATTCCATTTATACAAACTTAATTCATAAACGATTTCGAATTTTACATTTTTTCCTCTTTAGTAGCATTTCGCGTGAATTCTAGTCACTTTTCGACTATTTTTTGAACAAAAAACGTTTGATGGCTCTGTCTTCCGACCTGTTTAAGTACGTTTTCAACACGACGGCGGATCGCGGGGAACACACGTGGCCTTTTTTTTTGATAAATAGAAGAAGAAGAACCGTTATCGCCGCCGCCGCCGCCGCGAATAATTAAAGAGCCGCGAAAACGGTGACTCTTATAATTTATTTAATAATAATTGGTTTCGGAAAGTTTTTCAAT
Organism: Stegophylla sp. TES_Ste_2020; assembly: GCA_025469315.1. Taxonomy (NCBI): domain Eukaryota; kingdom Metazoa; phylum Arthropoda; class Insecta; order Hemiptera; family Aphididae; genus Stegophylla; species Stegophylla sp. TES_Ste_2020. The sequence goes on along the minus strand of JAIPRM010000267.1, from coordinate 45,290 downwards.
GAAAAACGAGAAACAGACGACGGCCGGAACACACTGCTACTTATCTTTCGAACTCGCGAACGTCTACAACAATAATGACGACGATAACGGGGAACGCACACGGGGGCACGGGCGATTTCAAATCCTGTAAGAGTGAAATAATTAAAATCCCTTTACTACGGTCCTTATGATTTTTAATTAAGTCACGGTAAACTTTATAATATTATAGAATTTAATATTCTTATTAACGTTTCGTGAACGTAGTTTTGCTTCGCTCGATTTATTTAAAGGCGCATAAAAAAAAAAAAAAAAAACTCCTCCGAGATAAACGCGTTACAAAATCGTTTATCGTTATTATATAATAATAATATGTGTTATTGCATCGATAAAGTCCCGTGAACGGATTTTTTTTTTTTTTTTAGTTAAATACATTACGCAGTATTTGCAACGTATACAATACTACCTTTATTTGAGACAAATTTAAAATTCAGTACTCAGACACGGCGTTTTAGAATATATGAAAAATACCAGAGTGACCTACATTTGTATATATATATATATATATTACGTCTAGAAATTCAAATATAAAATTTTTAGTCGCATATTTTCGCATTTTCTTAGATTTATTGCTATTTTTGCCAAAATCTGCTGATACATTGTGAGTTTTTCCAAAATTATACATCCAAGTTATTCTATTAGGGAATAAACATAATATTTTGATGCAATAATTTGGAGAATCAAGTTGGTATTTACTTTTTAATGTAATATCCTATTCTTAATCAAATGTTATCTTCAAAGTTTTAGATTCTGGACGAAGTGAAGAAGCAAATGTTTATTGTCCAGAAGTATTAATCCAGAAATGTCCAGAAGTTTTGATCAGAAACTTTTTGAAACCGAATTTGCCTCTAGTTGATGCTTAAAAGAGATCATATTTTGAATTTCTCAAACCTTCAACTATTTTTTGGAAATAACTACTCAAAATTCGACAAAAAAGACTGGAAAACCATAATTTTTTGATCCAAACTTTATAAAAATTTAAATATACATAGATAATTATATGTGAAACATTTTGGCACAAGAAAATTTCGAAAATATGAAAAAAAAAATCTGGATATTTTTCTAACATATTTTTTTCTTATTTAACTTTTGTTTCCTTTACATATGAGGTAAAAAAAAAAAAGTAAAGCATAGACAAGAAAACCGGACATACTTCGCACCATGGATATTCTTCGCTCTTTGGGTCAGATACGCTTGGTGGGTGTGTTGAAAATGACAACTATTATGTTGTTCTTTGTATTATTAACTTCTTTCGTTCAAAATCTTCTTATCGAAGAAATGATTTATCGTTTCTTTACAATTCTACACACCGTCAAAGAGTATCTGACCTGAAGAGCGAAGAATATCCGTGAAGTGAGTATTGAAATCATGAGTACAAAGATTGTTAACAGAGGTATACAAAATAATTGAGTCCAAATTATATAAAAAGATTTTACAATTTTAAAAATGTTTAAACTTTTTATTTTATTAACTTTATTTTAGTAATTTGTATATTATTTACATTTCAGAAATTTCTTGAAATGTCTAAAAATATTCTTTAAGAAATAACATTTCTGAAATTTAACATCACTAAAATTTAAAAATCGGGCATAACATTTAGTCATCTAATGTAATTCTTTCCTATCTTTTTCAATAAACGTCGTTTAATATGAAGTGATTTTTTTTTTTTCATTTTTAATAACCAAAATGCTCCTACCGATTAAGCCTCGCAATAATAATATTAGTTTATTTGCATATTGTTGCAAGTTATGAATGTCTAAAGTGTGTTTTTTGTTTTTGAAAATTTCAGATTTTCCTTACACACAGAATGTGATCAAACAAACTTAAAAGCAACAGTGATATTGAGTGTGTCGTTTTTAGTGCGCTGCGAGTTTGTAAATAACAAATTGTTTTAGCTTGCACAGTGTAAACATAAAGACATTCTGTCGCGGGTAGTCGTGGAAATGTTTTTAGTTAATGAGCTTTTTTTCTTTTAAAACGCGTTCATAGGTACTAAAAATTAAGTTTGAAAACGTTAAGTATACGCGTAATTTATATGAATTTACCACAAAACTATACTACCCACCACTTACCTGGTTCGTGATTAAATTTACTAAAACCAAGAGTGTGCAATAAGCACGTCGATGAAATAAAACTGCGTGCAAGACAGTGCCTTAATTAAATTTATAACGGTATTGCTCGGACTTTAACGGCATACGACGTACGTTTTGTCAATTCGATTTTAAATTAAATTACTATGGATTGAGTGTCCAACGAAGATAATATAATCGATAGAGATACTCATTGTGATTAAACGGTTAGTATTTAATGAGTGAATTTGGATTTTTTTTTTTTTTTTTATGTATATATGATTAAAAACACATTAATAATACAATGACATCTCTTGAACTATTTGTAATAAAAAGAAAAATCTAAAACAATTTCTCTTTATTTGGAATATTCTCATCAAAAGTGGTGTTTGCAGTTTAAGAAAACCAAAATATCGCAGAATATACAATATACAACAATAATAATAATGATGATAATGACGTATTTTTTATTTATTATTTTTACAAAAATGTTATTGGTATGGTGTTTTTTTCTCTCTTAATTTAACTGGAAATAAAATTAATTTTCCTCACTATACGAGGTTTGGTGATGGGGTTCATAGGTCACTCTGTATATCCGAACGTTTCAATCTTTTAAAATTCTTGTAATGTGTTTTAAACGTACACACCTGTTAGTCGCAAGACCCGTCGATAATAATATTATTGCAGTGATGTTTATTGTCATTGGAAATTATCTCTCCGCTCCGCGAATCGTATCGTTTATTAATATTGATTTGTTACTGCGACTTTTTTAACTAATTTTAACCGTTGCAATATTGATCAATATCGTGTCGTCTAAAACACAACTGTTTATTGATTACAATTTAGTCTATTATTGTTACGTAATATACTATATGTACCAGCGAACATACTCGTCTATAGAGTAACGCAAAGTAGTTTTGAGAGCACGTGATAAATTTAAGTGATATCAGACAATTTACTAGATAAAAAAATGAAAGTAAAGTAAGAATTTAATCGAATCACTTAATACAAAAAAAGTAAACATTTTATCGAAATGTAATTATTAGAACCAAAAACCATTTTTTTTTTCATTTTCCCAACAAGATAAGGACTTATAAGCACTTTTTTTTTTTTTTTGCTTAAATCGATTCAATTGATAAAACATATTTTTACAAAGTTTAGATCAGTGGTTCTAAACCTTTGTACGTTGGAGACCCAAGTTATTTTTACCTAATTTTTCTTGCGACCTTTTTCAAAATAATTTCAAATGGGAGCTACCCATCTTTCCGCATTTTAGCTATCGCAACTAAAAGAAACTATTACTCTTCGTGTATTTATTTAAAACCAACATCCGAAACGAAAAATTATTACCTTGTTTATCAAATAATTTACAAAAGAAATAATTTCATTGATTGTTTTTAAAATTATTTCACATTCGTAGTTCAAAATTAAAATATTGTATCAACGTTGTAAATTTTTCGCGACCCGTTCAAAATTATTCACGACCCTATGGTTGAGAACCGCTGGTTTAGATAAAATCGATCTGAACTCGTGCGCAGAAAGCACTCTAAACTAAACATCATTATTTATCTGTTAATATTTTGTTCTCAAAACACGTTTTCTAAATCGAAATATTTACTGTAGTTTTAAGCACTCGATGCAAGGGTGAAGAAGTTAGGTTATTCTTACGTCACGTGTGCGTGCTGTTGACGGTGAAATTTGTCTGATTTTGCCGACTCCACCTGTTACATATATTTTGCAAAACCTATTTATACTAAATCGTATTTTATCTATCAGTCAATAACGATAAATTACAATTTTTTTTTTTTTTTTTTTTGTTTCAGGTATTTATCCGCACATAGTGTTTCAGTCATAATACGTACTCGGGTCGTGTTCCTATCGAACCGTGTCCGATCGATAAATTCTCTCGATTTTTAAGCGGGTGGTGGTATACGTGACCGCGGATGACAGGTAATACGAAACTCGATAATATATTATTATTATTCTCTTAGTCCGCGAGCTTAATCTACAGCGGTTTTTTTTTTTCTGTCTTGAAAACCCGGCGGTCGTAAGCCGATACGCTCTGTAACCCAACGGAATCGTCTCAAAAATCTCTCGTTAATAACCACGTTGTAAGTATATTAATATTTGAGTATGCTGCACCGGCGCGGCGGCGGCAGCCTTCGTATTACACATTTTCGATACGTCTCGTCGTGTCGTCATCGGATTTATTACTATTTGAATTAAATCCTCTTTTTTTTTTTCTCTCGTAGTAGCTATATATAGTAACGATAGGCGTCGGTCGGAAGCCATTCCGCCGCTTACGATCGTTCGCGGACGATAAGCGTGTGACGTGTAGATCCTCTCTTCGGTCGTGTATCAGTTTCACATATTGATTTACTCTGAGAGCAAATTTATTTATTACAAGGTATGGCGGTGTTTTTTTTTTCTTTCTCTCGACCTCTTTTTTGGTTTTCCAAAATCTCCTATATCACAGCAGAAACTATTAAAAAAAAAAAAAAACTGAAACTTAAAATTTTTAGGTAATTTGGGTACATTTCGTTTTTTGAAGTGTGTTAATAAACTAAAAAAAATAATATTGTGTAAGAGATAACCGTGTA
>JAIPRM010000267.1:0-40485 GCA_025469315.1 Stegophylla sp. TES_Ste_2020 | reverse complement strand
AAAAAAAAAAAAAAAAAAAAAAAAAAAAAAAAAAAAAAAAAAAAAAAAAAAAACTGAAACTTAAAATTTTTAGGTAATTTGGGTACATTTCGTTTTTTGAAATGTGTTAATAAACTAAAAAAAATAATATTGTGTAAGAGATAACCGTGTACTCAAAGTAGAAACCTCCTCCTTTTAAACATAAAATGTCCACAAAGGGAAAGTTTGTTAGGACAGTGATTCTGTGACCTAATGGATTGTGACCTAATGATTTGTCTCTAAATTTGATGAGTCGTAATCAAATTTTAATATTAACATTACACAAATTCGCTGTACAATACTTTTTCACCAATAAATTAATAAAATAAAATACGATTGGGTAAGTAGACAGTATTCAGGGTATTAAAGTGACCATATTGGTTTTACCAATGAATTTTATTTGAAGTTTTAATCAGCTATGTCAATGGTTCCCAATCTTTGAGAATCGTAACTCTGAAATGCTTAAAAAAAATATTTTAGTATTAATAGAAAAAAAAAAAATAAACATCACTGTAAAAACACATAATTGTCTAAAACATAATTTGACTGTGATTAATTCATTTTTTGAACAAAAGGGATTTGAAAATTTTTAGCTTTTCATTATTCTTGAACTATTGTTTATTAGAAAAAACATATTTCTTCATTAGTTTTATGTTTCTCTATGCAAATTTTTAAAAGAAAGTACAAAATACACCTAAGGAAAAAATGATTTAGGTATAAGATACAATAAGTATATACATAAAAATAATCACCCTAGTTTAGGTGCGAATATTTTTCAATCGATATTCATAATTAATAAGCATCTTAAAATAATTGTTAACTTGTGGTAAAAGGAAAATATTTTTTACATAAATATGTTTTTAACTGGATAGAAAATTTTTTCCATGCCGATGTTCGTTACGCTTTCTTCACAAATGGTTACTCACACGAAATTTAAATTTATTATAAATAATATTTATATTATGTTTTTCTTCTATAAAGAATTTTTTCGAAAAATATATTTATGATTCGTAGGTATTTTTTTTCTCTCTCGTTCTTCTTTCGAATCGACTGTATATAATTGTATACACATAATATGCAAGTCGGTGATGTCCATTCCCTGGAAACGAATCCAGGTACCTCGTATATGATGCACCTACACCTGCTCGGTACGTCTTATATACCCGTATTCCGTACGAAAATAGCATCCGTACATTATCATTATAATATGCTTTCCGTGCCAGCTGAGTTATAACCGCGTGTAAAATTATTATTATATTTCATAAAAGATGCAAATACTACTATGTGGGTCAGTCGTCGTTTCGTGTGATCCCTTCGTCAGCGGTTATTTTCGTTGAGACGCTTTAAAATTATACACACATAATATTGGCCCGGTCGACCGACCCACTCGTAACAGAACACGTTTCCGTAAATTTCGACAACTTTTTTCTGACGGCATGGGCGCCCATTGGGGGGGGGGTCATGGGAGGACATGTCTCTCCTCTGGAAAATTTCAAAAATCATTTTGTTGTATTATTACCAAACTGAATCATAAAGTATAATATAATGAATAAACGGTATTTTGCATTAACATAAAAAAACTATTAAAGTTCAAATTCATAAATATAAATTCAAAAACTATCAACGTCCAGTTTTAACATATATATATATATGCGAAACATGGTCAGTGACAAAAGGAGGCAAAGAGAAATTATTAATTTTTGAAGGGAAAATATCCCATCGAATTTATTCGGTCCAATTGTTGAATATGAAAAATGCTAAACAAAAACGAACGAGAAAATCTACCAGCTATTTTAAAAGCTAAACATAAGAGAATTTATCAAAGCAAACAAATATATTATAATGGGCAGAGAAATAATAGTATTTGTAAACAAGTACCCATAGGCAAAATCAACGGTGGCCGCCCAAGGCAAAAATAGATGGACATATTTAAAGCTAAGCTGGAAAGACTCTGATAATGACCAATGGGCATAAATATATTAAAAACCATTACAAATTAAATCAGTGTTCTTAGTTACCTACATAAGTAGTATAATTTTAATTAAATTTTACAGGAAAAGTCATTAAATTTTTTTTTTTTATTACCTACATGATTATTCTAATGGACCAATGCAATTAGTATAAAATTGTATCTGTACTTGGGAGGAGGGAGAACATTAACTGATGATGGATTATTGCTAAAACTGGTAATTAATATAAGAACATAATAATTTATTAAAATTTGTACCCCCTTTGAAATTCAATTAATGGGCGCCTTTGTGACTGACAGCCTTTGGTTTTTCAACGGGTGTGAAACGCCGCGCGGATTGAATTAATTTCAACTGTTCACATTTCCTGCGCGTCACGTGTCCGAAATATATTGTTATTCTTTTTTTTTTCTCTCTCTCTTTTCTACGAATAATAATATATAAATAAAATATGTTGCGTTTGGTAGTTTGTGTTCGAATAATGTGGCGGAATGAAGGACAAAATAATGCGTTTTACTCACAGAATATAAATTGTCACTTCAAAACACTATATAATGAATATATATTTTTTAAGTAAAAAACGTTTTTTTTTTTTTTTTTTTATTTTGTTCGCACAACAAAACTTCACTCACGTTGGTCGTCGTCGTCTGGTATTTCACGCAAAATGGATTTCGTCTGTGTGCCGGAACGACGCGACACATAATATGAAATACTATTGTTATTGTTATTATTATTATTATTGTTGTTTGTAAAAAAAAAAAAAGTGCATTAAGTAAACTGTACGCGAGCACAAAAGTTGTTCGCATACAATACGCGGCGAATCATAAATCGTGTTTTCAGATAAAATTACTATATTACAAGTTCTCTCCGTAATTATAGGTTAATGTATAAAATGTATTCAAATGCATATCGAAACGTATCATTTAATATAAAATACTTAGGAAGTAAGTAAGTACTGTGTGTGTGCATTCGGTGAATAATTAATGAGCAGTTCGTTCACGTCAAAAAGCCCCGTAGCCCATCGCGTTGGCCTATATAATGAAAAAATGTCCTTGAAACGAAAAAAAAAAATCAGAGACTTAAAATTTAGTAATGAATATCTTGGGAAAATACTCGAAAATAATATTCTAGAAATATTAATTCTAAAGTAGTATTTTCGCTTGTCGTAGTTTTTATTCTACGAATTTGTACTTTTATCACAATCAGAAAATATATCACATACTATATGCCACAGACACGGCCAAAGGATCTCATGGGGGGGGGTACCCTAAGAGTTAGATCTTGTGAGCTAAAATACATCAGCTACACCCTGTGGACGAGATCGGCCAATACAATGAAACATAATGTGTTTATTTCTGATTCTTTGAACAATTTTCAAAATATTATTGAAAAACTGGCAATCGAATCAACTTATTTCGAAATATCTACAAGTGGAGCAGGTAATTTGAGTTGCCTCTAAATACGAGCCCGATATTAAACAAATTTTCGATATGGAATTAAATTACAGATAACAGGAAAGGTAAAATAAATTTATAAAATAAAATTGTTAAAGTAGACAAAAGTAAGTTTAAAATGGTGTACAATTAATTGAACGAAATTCGAAAACAAAAAATCACCTTGAAATGATTAAAAACAAAAAAATGTAAAGCACGAATTTTGGAATGTTATGCGACAAACCAATTTTGAACCTCCGCAGTCGTGAAAAAATGTCAAAATCCTATCTCTTTATAGTTATTTTTACTCCGTGTGAAACTTCTTGCCGGTTAAAACCAGCAGATAGGATTCGACTTTCGATTTTCAAACGCTTAAATTCCCACTATCGGGCCGGGGATGATTTATTATAAACTCGCACCACCACGGAATCTGCAGTTACAAATAACACAGTTTAGTTTAATCGAGCAGAAAAGGGTAGGTGTACAAAACTTTAATATAATCGGCCAACAATTCGGCCGTACGCACCTTTCCGCCTGTTCCCCCTTTCCACCTGCAGGCTGTGGCTATAGTTTCGACTTTATAAAATACGTTCGGCATGATATACACGCATTATTATGCGTGGTTAAACGTTTTCCAGACATTTAAATGTTAATTTACGTACATTATATTATTAGTGAATATATATATATGCGCAAAAAGAGCATCAACCCGTGAAAATACGTGTACCGGACGCGTTTTGAAATGGATTTTTTTTTTTTTTTTAACCGTCCAGTGGGATTTATACGCTATACTTAATATCATGTACGTTGGCTGGATCGTTTTTGTAAGACTCGATTTAAAAAATTTGGAACAAACTTTAAAAAAAATAATATTAGTTCTTCATTTTCTCGATGTCGACAAATAAAAAACAATAATTGCTCGTCGTGTTAAAAAGATTGGGGCCCCGGCCCTCACTTGCACCCCCCCCACCCCCGAGCTAAAAGTTAACGTTACGATTAAGTTAAGGGTGTTTATACACATCAAAACATACAAATATCAAAAAAAATATTAAATGTAATAAATTTAGTCTATATATATATATATGTGTATATATTTATTTTTAAATAGGAAATAAATTGTTAACACATTTGTTAACTTTAAGTATAAATTAATAATTCTCACGATATACCCCCCGAGTGCATTAAACCTTAAATTTAATGTTTGAATTGAAAGAATCACGTGTGATTGTTTGTTTTTTATATTTTCAACTGTGTGTCTACATATATGCTGTTAATGAAACTTAAATAAGCGTTTATAAACGAAAATCGAAAAACATGCAAACACGTGCGAAATAAAATGTTGATGTTTTCAATACAGAGACGTCGTCGTGAAACGAATTTTATATATCTCAGAATGCATAGGCAATAAAAGAACACGCAAAATCGTAAATATTCTAACCCTCGACTCATAATATTATTCATACGCGTGCGTTTGGCACGTGGCTGATAAAGTATGATGCCCCTAAAACCGTCCAAATGCCTCCAAAATACATGTTCGTCGCCTTAAAAAAAAAAAAAAAAACGCATTGTTTGTTTAGTTTGCATCGTTTTATATTGAAAAGGACATAAAATCGAGATATTTCCGTAACTCGGTTTATTATAATTATATTTAGCTCGCATATCTGTCGTGTCCTGCTGTAATATCGGCGGAGTTACCTCTTCTCCTGGAAACCTGAAAAATCCGAGGAATTTAAATTGAGTAATACGGATAAAGGTATCAGAAATATTTCAAGATTGTTCTGGAAATTTTGTTACTGGTCGAGGTTTTTCCTGAGAACTTTTGTTTTTTAATACAATAAAGAATTTATCGTAATAATGGAATCAAAGGATTTTTTACTAACAACGAAATTTCCAAAAATTGATTTTGTTTTATTAAAAATTAAAAATATTAGGTAAGAAAAAATACATAATTTTCTTTCTAGAAAACCTAGAAAAATCGAGGAATTTCCAAGCGCTATAAGAGTGACAACCCTGAGTATAGATAAATGTTGAAAACCGGTTTCGTAATGTTATTCCATTTTAAAAAGTGTTATTTCAGACCTATTTATGGGAAAAGTGACAGTCTGACTTTTGTTCAAAGGACTTTTGTTCGAAAAAGTTTGAGAACCTCTACGTCTATAAACGTAGCATAAACGGGTTTGCAGCAACCCGTGGCCACACGTATACCTAAATGAAGCATTGAAATGGAATACGCTTAGAGTGACATGTTGAAAAGAATCAAATTACCGTACCGAAATATTGTATCCTTTGCTCAATCGGATCACTGACAAGGAACTGTTATCATACTTTAAAATTAATGTTATTGTTTTTGTATGTCCTTTCTAATATGATAGTATGAAAATTTGAAGTGGTACCAACCATGTGAGAAAAATAATTTTATTTTTCTCAAAATGGTCACTCTTAGTGTATTCCATTTGATTGCATCAATTCACTGTACGTAACAGTATACGGCATGGCTATTCTATTTTTACTCTATGGTTTGCAGCGTTGCGAAGAAATCCCTGTGATATTGACAGTGAATTATTGTTGTTAATATTATTATTATGCAATAGAAATGTATCGCTAAGTCTACAACAACGGCGATACGATTGACGACGATGTCACCACCCTCACCGTGCCGTCTCCGTCTCGCTCTCCGTCATAAACACGACCAACTATTATCATCATCATCATTATTATTATTATTATTATGAAGCGTAATAATAATACACGCGAATTCGTGCTGTACCCGCCGGCGATCAGTTCTCGCTGCGATCAAAAATACACGTCTTACAGGTTGCACTCCAACCTACTATTATCAAGTGTGTAATGATTGGAAACCATATAATATCGAGGTGACTTGCAAAATCGGTTGTTCGAATAAAAAATACTATTGCTAACGCCCTCTTACACTATTGTTATTTATTTTGACACCGATACAATATAATATAATATAAATCGTGATAAAGGTAATTATTATATTGTATTCACTGTCTTCTTCATTTATCCAGTGATATATTATATTATATGTATTTTATAGATTATAAAAAATCGTCATTTGAATTCAAGTATGTAACATTAGGGGGATTAGAAATGCTCAAGAACCCCCAAAGTATTTCAAAGTCTCTCCCAAATCAAGAGTGTTTTATTATAATATAAACGATTTCATTAAAATATCATCAATGAGTGTAAAAGTTAAATGTTTTGTTCGACGTTAATCTAATTTGAAAAAAACGTCAACAGATTTGATTAAATTAATTCTGTTTATCAAAAACACAGTCTTGTTATTTGAACCATTATTTTAATTTTCAACCCGATATGTTCACTTCGAACGCTGTAGTAGAGTATTTCATTGCTTCTGAATTTTACATAATACACATTTAATTTTTATTCAAATCACTGTAATATATGTATAGAAATTGTACGTTTTGGTGCAACAGATAAAAACTTAAATTGGTTAACAGTAAAACTTCATTATTTACTGACAATACATTAGAAAAATAAGCTTGTTGGAATATTAATAATATTTTGGTACCATTAATATAATTATTTAAGAAAAGTAAAAAATAAGTGTATATAATATGTTTTTTCGAATGTCACCCCTCAATTGCATTACCACATACATTCGGTTAAAGTTTTCAAAAGGCAAAATCCATTTTCCAGACTACTTTTTCGTTTTGTGTCGATTTTTCTCAGACTTCTGGAGTTTCTTACGACCGGTGTAATTAACGCGGTTTTCTACCTCTGCGTGGTGGTAGCATCCCTGCTCACTCCTATATATATATATATATAGATAGATTAAGAAGACGGTGTTGTAACGACGACGGAGAGGGGGTGGATGATGGAAGTACGCTCTGTACCATACAAAACTGAACGTCGTGGGAGAGATGATTTTGCGGTGGCGGCGGCGGGTGCAGGAGGAAACGGTCGGCCGCCGGTCAGCGATGGCCGAGGTCCGGTCGCGCCGCGTGAGGTCTTCGCGGCAGTGACGGCGGCTAATGCCAATTATTATCGCCGGCGGGGCCGACTTTGGCGGCGGCGTGGGGGAGGCGCACTGCAGAACGACAATAAATTCTCCGACGAAACTGCCGCTCTCGCTCGTACAATAACAACGCGTACGCGTGTTCGTGCACAACCCCGCCGTCGGCAAATAAAAACCCAAAAACTGTTATCGCTTTTCGAGTGCGCCCGTTGTTTATTACTGCAGCGTGCAGTATAGCCCCATGGACCACACGGTGTGCTGCGGCCCCGTCGCCATAGTCGTCGTCGTCGTCGTCGCAGGTCCGTTGTTAAGGGGAAACGTTCGATATAATTATTATCTCTTTCCCCCCCCCTCCTTAAATCGCTTAATCTAGTTCCAGTTTATACTGCTTATTGTTCGGAATATAGGTTTGAGATGAAACCAGAAAAAGTGTTTTGGAAATTTGGCCGTAGAAAAATTTTTCTCTGAATATCAGATTTCATTTTCCTTCATGAAGACAATAATTATCTTCCAAATAAAAATTTCATCCGCCGACTATATTATAATATGCACTTCATAATTATCCATTAAAAAATTTACAATAATAATTAATAATCTACAGTTGCAAAGGTCTGTATACTTACTGCTTTTGAACAAATTGTTAAATTATTTATTTTTGAAAACACTGATAAGTTTAACATTCTCATGTGCACATTTTAATTCATTTTCACACGAAAAAGGAAGAATGTAGACAAAAAATCGTCATAAAAACAAACAAATGATTATTTATAGTTTTCAACGACACAATATTTGTATTTTAAAATATTTATTTTCATCATAATGTTTTTAATTAATTATCTTTTTAAATATATTTATTGTAGTACTTAAGTACTTAACACTACTGTTTAGGAGAGTATAAGTTAAAATAATTTGTTAAAACACGAGCACAAAAACAAATAGGAAATATAATTAAAACACACAATTTACTTATACAAAATCCAATTTATGATATTATCTTGCTAATCCCCGTGCGTACGTATTACACATTATACATAATATTATTTATAATTTAGACAATAAATGAAAACCGTGCCAGAGTACTAATTACTTATCTATACAAATGTTTTGATTCGTTTTTCTAAATTTTAGTGGAAGTTTGAACCCATACCCCTCCCCCTTACGTATGCACCTGTTTGATACTACTTAACTTAATTGACTTGTGTTTAATTCACCGCGTGGTTATCGTGTAAAATAACTGGTGTTCGTATACCAACCGAATCACATATCAAAATGAACAGTTAACGTGTTATCGTTATAATATAATAATTATAATAAATTTCGTATGCATCAAATACGTTTAACACTCACGACATATTTTGTTACGCATATCGCATCATGGGAAAGTTACAACAAAAACAACGTTGTCATGAGCGCGTTATACACGAGTTTCTTTATGGTAAGGTTGTGTGTACATTGTTTGCGTTCGGTAGTTTTGTTAACTTCGCGTAAATTATTTGTTAACTTTGCGTCACTTTGTGTTTTGATCGTTCCAAAGTTTTCTCGAAATACACACAACAATAAATATAATATAAGTTCTCTCGCTTCGTACGTATAATGATATTTATTTCACGTTGTGTTGATTATTATTATTGTTTACATTTTTTTTTTTTTTTTTCTGAATACGTTCTCAAGTGAAAATAGTAATCTTAGGGGCAGAAACAGTTACTATATATGTACATATGTGTGTGTGTCCGTATATTATTGTAATCATTGACCCGGTATAAAGGAACCAAATGGTTCATTGTGGTTTGAAAATATATATGCATATTACAAATGACTATGTACATGCACTATAAATTATTTTCTCTTTGTGTAAACACTGAGCTCTTGTCTGTGTTTTGGTTGAATGATTTTGAACAACCGTCCTTAGGGGGGAAAAAATATACAAGAAATACTTACCTAACCCAATCTACTAGATACGCGAGTGGCCATCACAGTATACCCAGAAATCTGAGTTTATTTATATTATGTCTGAGGTTAGGATTTCGATATCTTAATAAATACCATTAAAAGTGTACTTGCAATAACTATAAAAATTTAAAAAAAAAAAACAAAGAATTTCTCAAGTTTATACAGAGAAAACGATTTACTGTTTTAAAGATTATAAATAATGAACTAATTTTGTTTTTATTTTTCAATCATTTCGGTCGAATAATATAAATAACATTCTACAAAATTCGTTGATTACGCTTTATGATTACGTTTGACCAAAATATGACAGATACAACTGTCATGTGACATGCTAACAGACTTGAAAAATATTATTTTGGTATATTTTTGAATTATTTCAATATTTTTAGACCATACATTTCGTTTACCTGTACCTGAGAGCAGGTAGGTATCGGATTTTCAACTGAAAGTTATCTTCTGTTATCTGCCAATAAGATTTGTTATGTAGAAAAGCTGTGTTAACAAGTTAGTTCCATGTATAATTTGTAAAAATCCAGTTGCTGTGTAAAAAAATCAAAATTTTAATAATTTTCAGTTTTGGATTCAAAAGCTCAGAAACCATGAAATGCCCTAAGAAATCAATAAAATAAAAAATTTTTGGAAAAAATGCAAAATGAAATTCCTTATTTTCATTGAAAATAATAATTGTGGAGTGAAACGAATTTGTTTTTGAAAACACAGAAAGCTATGGGAAATAATGGAAAAATCGCGTCGAAATCCCAATCCTCATTATGACTTTAAAATTACAATACTAAGCCGTGGCACTCGATTTTGGTTTAGTCGTGAGAGGAAAAAAAAATGTGTACAAAAACAAAAATATTTTGTCCACCCCCCCCCCCCTCCGCCCCTCGTATTTACACCGTTTGTTTTTATTTTTAGATTTATTACGTTTATATGTAATATAATATACACGCGCCCGTCGAAAAATAAATGTTCTCCGGAAAATGATTTATACATTCGAGCGCGACGACGACGACGACGGTGTCTTTTAAACGTGCCACTACTACGTTGTTGTCGCGCCTCTATAAGGATATCATCGGACGTGATGAATGACGCCTCGTACTTTTTCGAAAACGTTACAATATATACATATATCCACACATAAGCCGTTCGCGGGGAAGAAAAACAAACACACACACACACACACAAACGTCTCGTGCGAACTTTAACACACGCAAAGAGAATAAAAAATAAAAAATAAAAGAGAATAAAAAAACTTTTTTTCGGTCGTTCTTTTGGAAAATTTAAAAAAATATACGATAATAACCACCTCAGCACATATTCCTCGAACTTAATCAAACTTATTATTATTATATCATATACATATTTTATTTTCTCTCTTTCTCGCTCGCGCATACCTGTCAGTCAAAATATTATTCACAGAAAGCACATTTCGCCTCGTCGTAATGACGCGGCGTTCTCCCCGCGCTCTGGAGAGTGAAAAAAAAAAAAAAACGTACTCTCCTCGAGAGTGAGACGATATTATTATTATTATTATTATTATTATTTTTACATTCTGTGTACGACGACGACGGGAATTTCTCTTCTGCTGGAAAAAAAAATACACCCGCGTTATACGCCTCGACGCGATTTGCGCGCGTGATGGGGCGTATGAATAATAGACCATCATTTCGGGTAGTTTTTCGCGGTTATTTCTTTGACTTTTTTTTCGAGGAGGGGAAAAATGTCGAAAAAAAAAAAATACCGACACACGGGGCATTCGCTAAGACGTCAGGTGTCGGTTAAAACGCGATAAATAAGTCACTGGTGTTTGAGGGCGGGGGGAGGATATACCGATCGTGCGAGAAAGCTTGTATAAATCATACGGATGTGAGAATTTTTTTTTTTTTTCATACCCACAACTCCTTTGTATGTATATATTTTACCAAACATCCTTTTGATTTATAACGACACCTCCGTCCGTCCGTCCGTCTTGTTTACAGCGTGCGCGATCGTGCGTTTTCTTTTTATACAGGGTGGTGAAGAAAAAAAAAAACACTGTAATCCTCAGCAGTGCAGGCGTACGAAAGATTCATATAAGGAAAGGGGGGAGTTAATAGTAAATAGAAGATTTATATTGTCGTTTGGTTTAAATTCTATATTTTTTTTTTTTTTTTTGAGGGGCGAAATGATCATTTCGATCCCGTGGTGTAATTCATCAGGGGAAAGCAATTGTCTCTCTATATAAATCATTTAACACAAAACAATGTTGTAAACGAAAAAAATCAGTACACACTCTCTACCATGGGATACTGTTGGTTGGTATATTGAATTTTAAAGAAACGATGAATCGTCTTGATAAAATGATAGATAAAAAAAACACTAAAAATTATGAGTATTATAAAAAACTGAAACGAGAAAAGAAAAGATTTTACAACAATTTTCTTTTACCGATATATTCTTCATATGAAGCTGTATTTTTATATTTATAAAATTTTGATTGAAAAAAAAAACTTTTAAAGGCACGTTTGTCAAATTTAAAACAGTTTTTCCAAAATTTTAGAGAAAACTATTGAGAATTTTGAAAAATTACCTCTTTAAAGTGTTATCTATGATTCTAAAAGTGACTAGTGCAAACTTTTTGACAAGTATTTCTACATGAAAAAATCAGTCACGAATTTTTTTTTTTTTAGATAAACTTAATTTAAAAAAACACTAGCTTCTTCGCTTTATTCAGAATCTAAAGTAGGTATGTACTGATTTCAAACATAATTTGGATCACCGTGTTTTATTTCCACCCTGTATGTACGTACCCACGTACATATGTTTTTTTTTCCTCCTCTTCTTCGACCGGTTCACCGCCCGCCGGACAGAGAGGAGAAGATAAATAAATAAGAATTACCCGCGTATGTACTCGTGCCAAAATCATTAACCTTCGTCGAGGGGCGGCCAAAGTTTGTGCTCGCGCCGCCGCCGCCGCCGCCACCGTACCGTACGTGTTTAGAATGCGGAATGCGGATCAAAGCCATGTAAATTCGTAGTTTCCCATCCCCCTTGGGCGGCGGCGGCGGCGGCGGGCGCGCGAGTATATAATTCGATTGCGCCTATCCCACGCGTTTTCCGCCGTATACGTATTACGTACACGTGCAGCACGTGGTATATACAAATGAGACGACGAAGAGGTGGCAGATATATATATATATTTATACGATCAGAGAGATTCTGTGGCACAGCATCTCTCTCTCTCTCTCTCTCTCTGTCCTTTTGTCGGACTCCGAAAACCGTCTCTTACGAGATCACCTACTCACTACTCATGGTTACCTGCTGCTGCCACGTATATTTAACGGCTTTAATATCGCGACGTTTCTAACACTATATGATAATCACACGCGTTCCGCTTTGACGCGGTACTACGTATATATAATAATAATAATAATAATAATAATAATAGTAGTAGTAATAATATATGTACGCCGGTTCGCTTGTCTATACTTACCACAATTTCCGTGTACCTTTTTGGGATCGGCGGCAGTGTCACCAGCTCTTTGCAAATGGTGTAACGGAAAATCGCGCGTACATTATCCGGGTCGGTCGTTTAGGATTTACAGCAGGTTTTCATTTTTGACAATTACGAGTGTGTGTTGGACTTGGCGTATATATTATTATTATTAGGGCTAGGGACTTATAGCTGTAAAAAAAAAAAAAAAAAAACTTAAAATATGTATGCATTTTTATCCTCTAAAAATGTACCAAATATCATGCTAAATTAATCTCTTATAAAACATTAATTTTACTGTAAAACTCGAAATATTTAAAAATTGTATTGTAAGTATAATATGTATTATTAATTCTTCTTCTTATTATTTTTTTTTAATTTCTTTATATATAAGATATTATATACTATATACCTATTCTATTTAGTGTACCTATTTATTTTTAATGGCTAATTGAAAATGGTTAATTATGTTTACTTAAGTCTGGATTTCACTTATTAAAATAATATGCGTTTATGAATCACGAAAAAAAAAAAAAAAATAGAAATATATACCTAATATATTATAGTGTGCTTTTATATTATAATATACTCTTATCCAAAATATAATATGAATATATATATATATATGCAAACATCACTTTTTCCATATTGATTAATTCCACATCCAGTGAAGAAATAGAAAAATAGAAAACCATTTAATAAGTCGATAACAATAATTAATTCATGAAACTGTATGCCGTATATTTTTTTTAACTATTTTCATAAAAGATTTACATTTTTATTTGCTTTTATATTCAATATAAATTAAAACAATATTGAAATAAAATATTCAAAAAAATATATTTATTCGTTCATCAAAATTATTTTACTATAATGTAATTTTTAGTTAGCATATCAGGTCACGATCACTATTTTCAGACTTGATAGTATTTTTTCCACTATTTATTTATTTTCCCTTATTGACTGTTACTAACCATGTTTTCCAGTAATATATACTGGGGATGTTCAATTGTTTCGATGACATCACATTCGAATAACATTCCATAAATATTCACCATCGATTGATCGAGAAATGATAAATTGTGATTACAATTAATTCAGTATTTATAAAACAATGTGGCTTAATCGTTTTTTTTTCAATTGTTTTGTATTTTTGACAATACATTTCTCTTAATAATAATAATAATCTAATACGGCTACCTTACTAAAAATAAAATAATAATTATCATTATTTCATCCCACTTGTTTGTTCTTTGATGCTTGACATTTGATCCTCAATCCCCCTTCTTCCATAAAAAGCTGTTCTGCTGCACATGCCATTGGTACTACGCAGTTCTTGTTTTCGTCTTATGTCCTGCATATAGACTGTAAGTTTTCTCAAATTAATAATATAATCTTATACTACCAATTTAATATAGATTTATTGTTAATGGAAAAAGTTGACTTTCGCATTGCTTATTTAGTAATATTTACTGGTGTTATAAACTGTTTAGTGATTAACTAAATAGAGAGGGGAAAAAATGTTCTTTTCGGGTTATTTGTCCTATGTTAAGAAATACAAAATTTGACAACCCTAATTTATTACCTATGTGAAGCGATAATTATTTTGTTTAATCATATCCGTTAAAAATATTCAAATTTAATTTATTATAATATATTCTAAAATAATAATATACGAATACATTCACAATAATTGTAATATTGTTTCATCAGTTTCAAATGATGTTATGATCAAGTAAACTGAATATAATTTTTTCTTTCGTTATTTGATAATATTGTTGAATTCAATATTGTATAATATTACTGTATCCCAGATTTAAATGCTCTTAAAGCTATCAAAAAATATTATAAAAATAGCCAATCATGCACTAAAAATATCTGTTTACCCTCAATAATGTCCTTAAATATTGACCCAAAATTAACTGAGTTTGCAAAAAAGCTTTAAAATTGGAAGAACAGTGCCAAATGTTAAATAATTAAAAATTAAAGTTTTAATTTACAATTAGTGTTACATATAATGAATCATGTAAATTGATTGCATGGTCTTTAATGAACCTAAAAAACAATGCATTTAAAGGCGGATCCCAATCGTTAGTGATAACGGACTCGATAAAATAATTTTATTCGACGAACATTATTATTTATAACATAATAATAATAATAATAATAATAATAATAATAATAATAATATATGGTTCGTCAAACGTGTGATTCAGTTTGAAAAGTCCCTCGAGAAGGAAATGGCCCCTTTTAGAGAGACCCACGAGGACGTGGACTTAGTTATTCTTACGTGGGAAGCGTATAGTTGTGTAATTCTGTGAGTAAATATGAAACATCCATTACGCCTCCGCCACCCCCCATCCCTCGTTGTGTGTACCCAAGACGTCATTACACGCATACACACAGTGACGCACGTGGTTTAAATGAAGTCGTTTTTCAATTACACAATACAAACGGACCGCCGCGTCGTTCGCCATAGTCGTGATGATGTATCTCTCCGCACGCAGTTATATATTGTGTTATTGTGAATTCAGTATAGTAGTAGTTGTGTATGAGTGAGTGGGGGGTTTTAGTGTGGCCCGTTTTACCACGACCACGGTAGTGGTTGCTTCGGTCGTATTGGTGTTTTATAAAGTATTAATTGTGTGTGCGTATACTACTTTATTAACCGGTTAGGTAAGCTATCGTCGGAACTTTCTTTGTGTACTGACGCGGCGTCGGCGAACGTTCGACACACAAAAGTTTTTTGATACTTTTATTTACAACCGATAAAAAGCGTCTAATTGATTCGTTACAAATTTGTATCATGTCATTCAATTATATCCTATTATGATGTTGTAAATATAATATTGTATCTACGTAGGTAGTATTTGCTTCGTAAACCTGCTGCTGTGTTCGCCGAAAGCTTCTAATATTATAATTGGGCCACTTGTTGCTGGAAATCAAATAACACAATAAAAGTTTGTTCGTCGAAATACGTATTAATAATAACAATAATTGTGAACGAAGCGGTAATCGAGTATTTTATATATCTACGCGAGTGTATTCAATCGTATTTAACGTGCGTATATGAAAAGAAAAAGCTGCGTCAGAGGTTTCTTTTACAGACAATTAGCCGGGAGGAACTTATTTTCGTTAGAGAAAAAAAAAAAAAAATAAAAATGACAAAGAATGAAAACGAACGATTGTTAAGTGCACTTAAACCGTCTGTATATATATATATATATTATATATATGTGTGTGTGTGTTACGACATCGCAAACGAATTCGAAACGTAATTGGCGTCTCCAAAACTATTTTTATGGACGAGCTATTTATTGGGTTCAGAACGATTCCGTTCCTCTCTCCTCCACCCCATCATCATGATTCGTTAAACAGTTTATTAGATAGAGAGGGGGTGAAATTTAGTTTGAAAATACCCGAATTAAATACAAAGTAATGCTTTTGAAATATTTCCTGTTATTACCGTTTATCATAAAACAATTCTATCTAAAATTGTGGGAGGGTGGATTTTAGAGTCAATCTTTCAAACAATAAAATAAGTCCTCATGAAGTATGTTATAGGTTATAATATATAACGTCTATAGCACATACTGCGTATGTGTTTGACGCGTCCAAAAGTGCCGAGTTAGGGTTTGCGCGTTTAGCGGCACACCGCGTTTGCTTTTGCCACCGTGGCAAAACGTTTTTATACTAAATAAAGAAGTGGTATTAAGTATTCGTGCATTTTGGGTACTACTTCGCTGTATTCTACTGGAATGATTATTATCAATGAAATAAAGAAGTTTTACGGAATGGAATGATAAGAGTTAATAACTGGAGTTAATCGAAATATATTCATAGTTTATTGTCTCAAATCGTGTCATTTCATAAAACGCCCGTTCCAAGCAATGATTGTTAATAACTGTGTTAATATTAGTATATTAATAAATAATAGTTAATTAAATAATTAAAAATAATAGTATATTCCAAATCATATAACTCCGTAAAATTTTATTACTTACATTACTTCCATTATTTCAATATTAAAAATGTATATAATACAACAATTGCATTTAATACAAAAAAACGAGTATTTTTTAAAGTTTTTTTAAAAAAAATGTTTGTTTCGAGGCAAAAAGTTATACATATTTCATTTGACATTGTGTTAAACATATTTAAATTTGTATTTTACATATATGTATAGTTCTTTCTTTTTTTTATGAATACGTTAATTGAAATGTATCTTTTTTTTTTGTTTCAGGTAAGATCAATGGAAAACCAATCGCCTATAGTTAGGTGAATGAAAGTACAAAAAGAAATTTACCGTCGAACAACAGTGAAAGCGTTCAGAGAGAAGTTTACATTAACCGTATGTCGCGAGAGGCCTTTATTTTGACAATCAGTATATTTATTATTCATACTCTCTTTAAATACGCGCCTGGTTTAGAGTCTAATAGTTATGTGCATTATTAGTATTTTAGATCAAAAAAAATTCGTTTAGTTTTGACAAATTTTAAATTCTGAGTGCAACGAAAAAGCTAGAAGATTTACAATTATGATTTTTTAAATTTTTTGTGTGAAAACTTTACAAAAACGTATCCCAAAATTTTATTGGACTACTTTTAAGATTAAAAATATTTTTTCAGTGACATTTTTGAGATGCCATTTTTCAAAGTTCTCAATCGTTTTTCTAAAAAAAAAAAAAAAATTGGAAAAACTTAGTAAAGTTTGAATAGGTTAATTAGAATGTCATGAATATGACTTAAAATAAAAAGCTTAAAATGTCCATCCCTTATCAAGAACTATGTATGATATAATACCTAACATTATCTTAAATATTGATTTAACGAACACTTTTACGAGCGTTTTAAAATTTTGGAATTACTTGTAAAGTAATTGTCGACCCAAAGGAAAAATGGTAATTTTTTTTTTTCAGATTCATTATTACACATTCGATTTATACGATTTATCGTTTTCTTTTTTTTTTTCTTCAATTCTACACACCCAAAAAAAGCTTATCCCGATTTCGGAATAAAGAAATATCCAAGGTGCGAAGCGTGTTAGATTTTTTTTTTTTTTTTTCGCGATTCACGTTCACGTTTTCAACATTTAGATCACGTGTGGGGCTTATCCCGTGAACCCGATAACTGTTACAACGGACTTTATTGATCTTTGATCCACGACTATAATAATAATAATAATAATATATCTATTGCATATTTTCTCTCGCCAGAAAAAAATGTTTCACTGGCGCGGACGGCCATCGCGGTTAGGTGGGTCATTGGTACCTCAGATTGAGGGCACATTTCCGTTGAAATCGTCTGTGTTAGTCGTCGTCGATTATTATCGTTTTCCCTCGATAATATTCAAATATAAACCGCAAACGACGCGCTAGAACTGCTCGTGAGAAAATTAGCGTTATTGCTGCTGCGGCTTTAAGAGTATCTCACACTCGGACGTCACGACTTCGGCAGCTGCCCCACAGACCCGGTTAAAACGTTTTGACGAAATAACCGTAAACTGCTACGATTTATTACAAATCGAAACTCTAGATTCGTAAATGTCGGCCGCTTTGATCCTCAGGTCGAAAATTAATAATTTCGATTGGTCGATTTCTCAGTATTACTCCTGTACAATCCTCGGAATCTATTACCGAGAAAAGTTTTAAGGATTTTTTTTTTTTTTTTTTCAGAGTGCTATTAGATTATGAAATTTATTTTGGATTAATAGGAGATTATGTATTAGACATATACAGCAAAATAATAAAAAGTGTGTACTTCGCTCGTCGGGGTGTTCTTCGCACGTCGGGTGAGATTCTCTTGACGGGTGTCATGAAACAATGCAAACACCTTAAAACATGCACTAAAATCGTATGATATTGATTTCCTTTTTTCGTTTAAAACGGATTTTCGCCTTTCTCTGTTATGAACTTTGATACGCTACAAACGATTTTGCAAATGCTGCGAGTCCCCCCGAGCCGCCCTGGTCATAATGCAAAAGACGTTTTCAAAAATCAAATCCGAAGTCGTCGTTGCAGGAATAACCGCGTCACCCACGCGTTTCCGAACTTAGCTTTTAGAATTTGCATCTGAACGGAGACTGCACAGCACCACGAAATATGGGATGGAGAATATCTCGAAATCAAAACCGTTGTGACGTGTATTATACATATATTATAATATCGTACGCGCAACAGTCCGCCCCCGCGTTTTACACCGTATAGGCGCGCGTGTCACATAAATTACTTTTCTTCGGCCTTTGAGACGTCTCTTCCGCCTGCCGCTCCTCTCACCGACACTCACGTACGCATGCACAGATATATCGTAAGTGCATATTATCTTCAGTCACGGAGAACGACGAAGTACGTCTCGAATTTGAATCCGTTGCGCGAGTCCTTTGCAAGTGCTAAATGATTTATGCGCGTGGCTTCGAAGGGCTGCGCTGTGCACATCTGCGCGTATATTATTAATAAACATATAATATTTTATATGTATACATGATGTGAACGACGACGACGACATTGCTCGTAGCGCCTATTTTCTCATTTTCTCTGTTAAATAAGAAGAAGAAAAAAAAAATGGAGAAAGAAAGACCCGTCCAAACAATACGCGCCGTAACCCCTCGTCGGGCGCGTTTCGTTTTTTTTTTAATGTTTTATTCATTTTCGAATTCTACCCCATTCGCCCCTTTTGGGGGTACACTGTTACTCGTGATCTACCGACAAGTTTATTGTTGTTGTTACGTGTGTGATCTACGTATCGATTATTGTCTGTTATAATTGTTATTTGCATATCATTACATAAACACAAAATTAATTGAAATTCGGATAGAAATAAACAATAATATAATAATTAATAACTATACTTGTAATACGTTGCCAAGTTTTGGTCGAACTTGATAGATCATATAATTATAAATATTAATTACAGAGTATTGAAAAAAATTCTGAAAGAAAATATTTTTCTCGTTCCTATAAAAAAAAAAGATTCCCCGACCCGCCTTAGAACCGTATATAAAATGATGACGGTATGTATAACATCGAAATAATAATATTTCAAATATTTCTCCAATACTTTACAGGGCACTGACCGCGCTGCCCCTCGTTTTTTATATTTTATTCAGACCTGAATTCCGTCCACCCCTGTGATGGCCGAAAAGGGATTTTCCTCGTGCACTTTCCGATTTCCGATCGCAGGCAGCAGCTTAAGACTATGCTTATATATATATATATATATACGAAGAGATACGACGACGGCCTTTTCCGCTTCGGGTTAATTAGCTTTTGCTCTCCTCTCTCGGCGGCGTAGGTATAGACACTATGCTCTGTATTATATATAATATAACGATGCCGACAAACACCTGCCACACCGTGCACTACCGTTTCCATTTGCTTTGCAGTTGTGTGCGCGCCGCGTGCGGTTATGCGCGTGTAGAAATCGCGTTTTAATTAAAGTCACCGGTGTGCTCGCACTGTGAAGCCGCTTCCTCCCCTCACCCGCGTTTCCTTCTTCCACCCCACCATCATCGGCCACGTTTGTTCGCGCCATACTGTCGTCCGCCGTCAAAGTGTGTCTCTTCCGACCGATTCGCTTACACCTTCTCAAAGCGAATTATCGCGAATTGACGTCTCGTCTCGTCGACACGTAAGATCACACGCCGAACACCGTAGTATGTAACGAATTCTTTAACGACACTTTCCCCTTCGAACTTATTATATATCACGTGATTTTCAAAACGTATCGTAGAGTCTTTCCAAGCGACAACCACTAATTATATTATGATACTTTACGCTGCGTTGTAAGAGAACAATTATTATTTATTTTCGAAAATTCTGATGCGTGATTATTTTTTTATTTTATTTTTGGACAAATAATTCAAGAGATTTGAATATTACTACCATATTATAAAATATGGTCACGTTATAAATTGCCCTCATATAGTTTCTCCTTATCACTATGCATACGAATATGATATTATGTTAAGTCATACCTCTGTGTTACTCTATGGTTTGGGCAAAATTTTGTATGGAGTTGTGATGTTAAAATATTCCATAGCTTTTTTTTCCGTTTTATCCACTTTTGGATTGAGTCCTGGTCAAAATCAAATGTACTGGACGAATGTACTCGGAAAAAGGTTAGGATCACTTTTAGAAAATCACCCTGTATTTTAGATTCATTTATTATGAAGAAGTTAGTGTTTTTACAATGATGTTTATTTTTTTTTCTGTGTACAACTTTTTTTAGGGAAATACTTATTCGAAAGTTTCGATCAGTAACTTTTTGAAATTGGATTTGCCTCTAGATTGTACTTTAAAAAGGTCATTTTTTCAATTTCTCAATTCTTCATTTTTTTTTTTATTTTGGAAAAAACTATTCAAAATTTGATAAAATCGACTCGGAAACCATCATTTTTTGATCCGAACTATATGAAAATTTAAACATAGATAGAAAATCGTATAAGAAAAATTTTGGCGCAAGAAAATTTTGGAAATGTGAAAAAAATTTTTGGACATTTTTCAAACATTTTTTTTCTCATTTGTTCTTTACATTGTTAACTTCTTCGTTCAGAATCGTTTTATCGAAGAAATGATTTATCGTTTCTTTAGAATTCAATACACCCTTCTAGAGAATCCCATCCGTCGTGCGAAGTATGTCCGGTTTTTTACTGTTTGTTGTTATCGCATACGACATTATAATAATATAGACGTAAGCGGTTAATTAAATAGTCGGTAATAATTTTGTTATTTTGCACGCACACGTCCACTACTGTACGCGTGTTCGAAAATACGATTGCGGTTGAATTATTGTTGTTTCAGATTCGCCGTGGCGAGAATTTTTCATTTTCAATCTGTTTTATATATGGTAATGTGTGCTCACTGTCTGGCCGAAAGTTTACAAAAGAAATTACGCGCTGTTTACGGTTCGCGTTATCGTTGAATTTTATTATTATTTTAAATATTTAACTCGCTGCTCTAACAAATACAGCGTGCACGTTTCGGCGCAATAGTTCGTCGTCGAAACAGCAAACGGGTTTATTTCGAATGCGCGTCGTGTGCAATCAACGTGCAAATTTAATAAAACGCGCCCCATTTCCACCGCGAATGAACTGATTTTCGATCACATACAATCGTCGCGTGTTATTGTTCCGAATCGAGAAACGGTTAGAATTCGATATTTCTTCGTTAATTACAAATATATTATATGTTGTAATGTTATGCGCCGTCTGTGTTTTTTTTTTTTTTTTTTGAGTTCTTTCACAAAAATACGATCTGTTTATTATCCTTATTTGTGTGTTTTTTTTCCCCCTATACTGAAATCGTGAATTTCTTCAAGAAAACACACCAAGAGTTGCCCCACTCCTTTTAGAAACCTGTATAATTTAGGAAATCAAAAATATTTCAAGATGATTCGGGAAATTTTGATAATTTATTGAGGTTTTTTATTCTATGGAATTGAAAATAAACAATTTTTTTTAAAATTACCCTAGTCAGAGGTTAGAAAAATTAGGTTAGGTTACGCCGCGTTAGTCAGTTAGTTAATTATTCGACTAGTGTACAATTAATAAATCACTATTTGCCATTCGTCTAAATTGTCAATGATATTTTAATTTTCAACTGTTGAGTAACGTTTCAAATACAATTTTAATTACAACAGAGAGTGCAATAATAAATTAGTAACTTCATGTTAAAAAAAAAAAAAACATACAGTAGCAGCTAGGTCACTGTTTGCAACTGGTCAAGAGAGAGAAATTGTTTGTATTTTTTTGTTCTACGTGAGCTTAAAGAGAGATTATTGTAAGAATTTAAGATTAGTTAAGTTAAGATTTGTGAGAATTAATAAATAACAAGAGGTTATTGTATTTAGAATTGAGAATTGAATGTATTATTAACTTATTTCTAGTAGCTCGTCTAAAATTGATTTTTTGAATTGACGAATAGGTAACATTTTGAGAATAAAAGATTTTCTTTCCGGTAAATCTGATGGTTAAGTCTGAGAATTTTCAAATGCCGAAAGAGTGGCAACCCTGCCTGAATACCATAAATGCTTATTTGTTTCCAAAATTGTATTTTATTATACGAACAATGCGTCATGAACACCACTCGGTCTACTATACAACGTTTGTACATACATACATCGCGTGTTTTCTACGAAACGAAATAAATCAAACCGTATTCGATCCGCGAGAAAGTTTCACTCTCGCCTCGTTTAACTTTTGTGCGTTATAATTTATCAGCTATCCAGCACAGTATATTATACACTATACATATATATATATATAATGTAGGTATGAAGCCCCCTTTTAAGCGTTTTAAAACTGATTATTATCTTCGAATGCAATCGGTAGATATTTTTTAATATTCCCGGAACATTTTGACAGGTTCTTAATTGCCGGCAACTCGGCGTAATCCTCAGACCGAAATTGTATTAAAATTATTAATTATATATATATAAAAAAAAAAGTATATACGTAGATAGAGAGAAATACGTTAATATTTGATTTGAATTCTCTCTTTTTTTTTTTTTTTTTTGTATTTCAAGAATGAAAAAAAAAGATTTTTTGGTCGCAGTTTTTTGTTTTTTACTTTTTAATTTCTTTTAACAGAATTACCGCGATTTTGTTACACGGACACACCTACTGCAGCAGCAATCACAGTGTCTATAGTCAAAGAGGACGTGTGTACCACCAGATATATGATTCGAATTTATTTTTCGAAAGATCATATTTTTCACACGCTATTCGATTTTTTGACATATCGATCTCTAGGCTTCTATCTTTTTACGAAACGACTTTTAGACTAAACTTTCTTCACCCTCCAGTCAGTCACGATTTAGGACTGAAGAAGATATAGTGTTAGTAAGAAAGAAATTAATCAATTTTTTTCTTTCTATCATGTTTTTCTAGAAAATTTTCCTTTTTTTCCATGACTTAGGCGTTTCCAATTCTTCCAAGTATCCAAGTTGTTCGAGTTTGTGATTATATGTATTTGCATGGTAAGTTTATCAGTACTTTTTTGGAAAAAGTGGCTACATGTTCAGTTTATTTTAAATATAGTTCGCAAATTTTGTGGCAAATCTAAAAACAATTTCCAATCAGAAAAATATTGCACTTGTAGCATTAGTATTGGAATTCAATCCTGTAATTTATATATATATATATTTATATAATATTATAACTATTAAGAATAACCATCTCATTGTATAGCCGTAGATGATTTGGGAACGAAATCTTTTAAAAGCTTTAAATAATCGCCCACGTCGAAAAAAATATTTATTTCGATTACGTCACGCTTGGGAGGGGAAAGGGATGAGATTGATATCGAGGCCGAGAAAAGGGAAACGGAATAGAATAGAGAACGAGTGTCGAAGAGAGCATCCACAGAAGTCCTCCCCTTTTTGCCGAAGACCAAGATGTTTTGTATCTCTCTTCCCTTTCGTTCTCTCGAGTCATCGTTTCCGCTCGATATTTTATTATACGTCAATGCGCGCGGCCACACACACTCGTACGGGTGGGGGGGGGAAAGAGAAGTTCTTTGACATTATACGCGAAATTATTATTGTTATACGACGACGACGTCCCTCGGAATTACTAGAGAAAACGCATTATCCGTGTAGAGTCGTTTTGCGCGAAATGTGTTTATAGCCCTGTGCAAAAGTTTTTATACACTTCGACACACGAATCCCCTGTTTATTATAACAATAAATGATATATACATGTATATGTGTGTGTGTGTGTGTGTGTGTGTGTGTGTGTGTTATGGAATTCGCTCGGCCCAATGAACTAAATTAATAACCATTTTATTACCGAAGACGACTTGTTTTTTAACCCTCGTCGTTGTGCCACGCGCGCAACACAGAGATATTATAATGAAAATATATAATTTTTTATTATTATTATTATTATTGTTATTATCATATTTTTTTTTTTTTGCGACCTATTGTATTTTGAACCCCCCACCACCACCGCTATTACCCTTCCCTTTGGAAAGTCGTTATTGTTTGCTGCGACCCCTCATCCTCGGCCGCCGTCGATTATTGCTGCACACACACACACACACACACACACACACACCCACTGCCGGGGAATTGCCGCGGTGACGACGTTTTTCCGGGCCCGAGCAGCAGCAGCAGCTGTTGACGTCGTATTGTTGTTCGATCGTATGGGACAGAGAAAAAAAAAACGATTGGCGCCAAATTAAATTATTTAACGCAAAAGTTCTTACAATGTTTACACGCGTCGTTCGGATGTACAGGGTGTTTTTATTGTTCTGCTTTCGCATACGGTTACGAATCGAAGTTCTCCTCATAAGTAAGTCCTCGATATATTTTGTCAAAGTAATAAATCCATTTTAGCAGAAAAGGACTGTGTTTTAAGGCGAGGCGAGTTGTGAAATTATACTCTTTGTGTTATCTCTCTTGAGACAATAAAGATAATTAAATGATGTTTTGTACAAACATCTCGGGGGAAAGACTTCAAATATTTTGTATTTTAATTTAATTTTTATGTTTCGATAAAAACTTGACATTTCATTATATTTTTATTTCTTTATGAACCTGACGATTTTTAGCGTTTTTTTTCTTTTAATTTTAGTTTTGACTAAAGAAAGCAAAGAAGATTAAAAAATAAATAAGTCTTATCAAACGACGAGACGAGATTTTATAAAAACACGGAATTATGTGTTACGGAAATCTAAGTAATAATATGTTGAAACACCAGTTATTATGATCATCACATGAACTTTGACTGTACTCGCACATGATTTAATTATCAAAAACGATGTCATTTATTTTATCTGCTTTGGAGTAGACGTATTATTTATGTATAAATTGTTGTTATAATATTATAAATCAGATTCGATAAATTAAGAGAAAATGTGTTCTGTATTTTTGGTTTTTAATAAAGCAAACCTAACCTTAGTTTGTACTAGTGTACAAACTATGACAAACATTTTCAATTATAAAACCATATTAAGCTGTACGATAAATTCAAGTTTAAGATGTTCTCACAAAACTAGATAAAACTCGAAGCTCCACTCAGAGTTTTTATATTGTTAAAATGATTTATCGTTTCCTTAAAATTCAACACACTCACCAAAAGTATTCCACCATCCGGGAACGAAGGATACCCGTGTTGTTAAGTATACCGGCTTTTTAAAATCCGTTAATTGTTCATAAAAATAATTAAAAAAAAAAAAAAAAAAAAATCCTTCTATGGATATGGAAAATTTTACAAAATTTTAACCGGAAAACGTGTAAAAGTTAGGGGGGATTTATTGTTGTTGAAACCGGAGAATCGTGCCGTTTTGTCGGTCGTCAAACGAGCTGTGAAATTAATTTCGCCGTCGTTTTTGTATGTAACACTTGTACAACAACAACAACAACGACAACCATATACATCACACTCGTAACTTTTGTTCTTCCGTTTTTCGCCAGCCGTAAATTATAATAATTATTATAATATGCACGCTCGCGTTCAATAACACACGCACGTACTTCACTACGACCACGGTTTTGGTGGTAATTAATTAATTAAAATGTTCGCATAATAAACTCGTGTGTTGACATGTGGAGTGTCCGTTTATACGAGTAGTCAACCTATTATGTTTCAATTATTATAATTCAACACACGCTTGTCATATCAATTCGTTATGTAATAATAATAATAATTATAATATTTATGTCTTCGAACTGGAAGCGTTTAATTCATTAATATGTTTACCAGTATAAATGATGATAATAGGTAGTATACGACTGTAGTGAAAAAACATCGTTTTGATAAATAATTATTCTCAGTAGAAGCACGGCGCGGTACTCGCGATAAAAGCGTAAAAGTGACACACAAAATCTATTTGCCGTTTACTCATTTATTTATTTATAAAAAAAAAAAAAAAAATCGCCAATAACAATTTTACGGTCTCGAATGTATGAAGTTTTTATATTTTATATTTTCTTAAAAAAATTTCACTTCTGAATTCTGTGCATATATTGTTGGCTCAAACGACTTTAAGATTTAGGTTAGAAATATCTAGGTATCTAATTCTAACCTAAATCTTAACATTTTTTTTTTTTTTGTAAATGCTAATCAAAAAATTATAGAAATACATATGTTGTGTTTTCGATATAATTTCCGTTTGATCTTCATTTTTAGTTCATCGCAACTTTACGTTTGTTCTCATCGACAACAATGTTTCTCAGCCTTTGCAGAGAGGAATGGCAGATTTTTTGAAAAACTCAAATAGGGGTGTGGAACACAATAGGCTGAGAAGCACAAATGTATATAGTTTGTTAGTTTGTGCTGGCTGTATGGTTTTCAAACGATAATTTAAAACGTTTAATAGAGGTTCCATGATTTACGCGTATAGCAAATGGAAGATCTGTATCGAAAAAGTGTGACACATCGTATGTCAAATATTGTATTTACGAGAGTAAACCATTGTTTAAAATAATATTTCCTATGTTTCCTAGATTTTTTTTTTCTTGCAATTTAACATTTGGTCGCACCAAATCTTCATTCAAATACCACAAGTGGTTTGTGATTTTTTTAGTGCTCGATTTATTGCTGTTAAACTCGATAATATTTGGAGCGAAAATTTAAACTTGTATTCAAAACAACGCATTCCTCGAATTATTCCCTTTGTTTCAATTTAAACTGAAACAAAAAAATTAAAAAACTTAAACTAACTTTTGTCGTCCGCCTAAGTATCGTTTATGTAGTTTAAGCCGATCCGTTTTCCAAAAATGTATTTTTCCATCTGACAGTGGAATTATTTTACGGAAAACCGTGCATTTTTCAAAAAATAATAATAATAATAGTCTTTTAAGAGTTTTTTGTGTTGCTTTACGATTCACGAGAGTGCACGCAAAAAATAAAAAAATAACCTCTTTCGTGAAACTTCAACCCCTTTGTGAAACACGTCATGAAGTAGACTCGTCGCGTTTAAATTTCACCTAAATTATCTAGTCAGTGTGCCAAAAAAAAACTTTGATTCCATATTATAACATTTATGATGAAGTTAAAAAAAAAAAGAACCACCTTAAGTTTTTGGTGTTTATCCGATATCGTGAGGTTCTTCAAGAGTAAATAATATGTCGTCTCGCCGTGTCACGAAACCGATTTAGCTTTCGACGTAAATAAAGCTTGAAAGA
The DNA here is from genome assembly GCA_025469315.1 of Stegophylla sp. TES_Ste_2020. Classification (NCBI taxonomy): domain Eukaryota; kingdom Metazoa; phylum Arthropoda; class Insecta; order Hemiptera; family Aphididae; genus Stegophylla; species Stegophylla sp. TES_Ste_2020. The sequence continues at coordinate 12,517 of JAIPRM010000267.1, read as the reverse complement.
CGCGAAGCTTACAAATCCACCGTCTTTCCTACTCCCTCCCCCCGCCAATGGTTTTTGGTTATGCGATTACTGGCTTCCAAGTTGTGCTTGAGTGGACATTTTTTTAAATAATCATACATATGAAGTAAAGTACTAAGTACAATTATATTATTTAATTAATTTTATGTGTTATTAAATCAAATTTTAAGCCAAAAAAAGTTAAAAAAAAAAAAAATACATTTTAACGCGGCATCTAATAACGATAATAGCGTAACGACCCCCTTAAAATAACCCAGAACGGATTAACGACGTCTTTTTGATCGTTAACCTATAAATAATAATATTGGCCGTATAGACTGGCGTACATAATATAGTCTACACGACGCCTTGTGCCGCCTCGGCGGTCATCGGTAAACCCTTTATTAATTTTTGTTCTCTCTTCGTATTATTTATACATTATGTGCAACGTGAAAAACAATATTATTGGGGAAAAAAAAGCACCGTCAGCGTGTATCGTAACATTGCAGGCGGGACACGGTGGCGCCAAACGTCCATGCACACAAGTCTTGGCGTCGAAAAGGGTCCTCGGTTCGCGAAGTGACAAGGCCGAGGTGTACACTCGACGCACACAGCTAGTAGTAGTAGTAGTAGTAGTAGTGTATAAAATAATGTAATATAAGACGCACGCACAATATTCTATCCTCTAGTCGTCGCCACTACGACCTGAATAATCGTTCGACGCCCGGACACGAAATGTCCTCCCCCTCTGACGGGGCGGCGTGGCAGAGGAGGTCACGAGACGCGGCGGATAGGGCAGGTTTTGCTTCGTGACTTTTACGTCAGCTCGATGGAAAAATAAACACGAGAAAAAAAAAAGTGGAAAACTTTCTCGTATAAATAATTGCTGAACGCGAAGAACGAACGTGTTTGTTCTCATTTGACGTGCTGTTTCTGTGGGAGTTCGTCATTCACACCTAAAAAAAAAAAATTTTTTTTTTTTTTATAAAAAATATAAAAATATGTGATTTGTAATTTGCTCCTAAATTTCGGGACATACGGACGAAAATATAATAGTAATAACGTCTACAGACTAAAAACATGACCACCATTGACGAAGAGCCAATCGCAGAACTTAGTCGCTGGCATAATAATTTAATCATCTCGTAATTTAAACAGACCTAAGTTTGAAACGTATACTTTTATTAAAATTATTCTTTACATTGACCGTCTGCTATGGTTTTTTTGCAAATTACAAACAGATTGAAAATATTTTGTTATTATATATCTCGTATTTATTTTGGGTTCTACAAATGCCTTAAAAATAAAAATAATACACAAAAAGTTGCATTTTAAAATTTTATAATACGTATAATATGTAAAGAAATATTACACTAGGAAATCATTGTTTTAGACAAATCATCAAAAATATTATACATATACCTAAAAACATGTTTTATACAAAGATTTCGTAGTCAACATTTGTTTTCATTTGTGAAGTAGTACCTACGTATCATCGACATTATTGTGTAAAAAAATTGGGATCGATACATAAATGATTTTATTAAATATTAATTTATATTAACTATTATTTAAGATTATTAACAGTATTCGACTATATCTCAAATAAAATAACCTATTATTGTGCCTATTTATATAATATCAAAGTGTATTATTTCTATATTTTTTTGAAATTTAATAACAACACATATTTTATATTTTATATTCTCTTTAAAAATAGTTACAAAATATTCGTCGCGTTCGTTCCATTTATACGTACGACTTTACGAGTAATCCTTAATTTTACTGTATGATTTCATGCGAAACGTGTGTGTGTGTGTGTGTATTATATATATATGTATATGTATTATATTATGGAGAATTATCAAGAAATTAAACGTCGCGTGTGCGTTTTGATTAAATTCGCGATATATGTGGCATTTGTGTGCTGCTTACACGCACGCGGAACGACTGTAATCCAGACGAAATCTCAATTGTTAGTAGGGGGGGGGAGAGAAATCCGGATTACACAGGCACGTGAACACAATAATCCGCGAGTACACTACCCAGATCGAATTGAAATCGATACGTAATTGCGTGTCGCTCGGGGTTCGAACGCGAACGGGGTTTGTAATACAGAATAATAATAATACAAAAAAAAAACGAAAAACAACGTGTCAGCTCTCGACTATACGGGTTGACGGGAAAGGATAAAATAACGAATTAATTGTGAAAAAAAAAAAAAAAAACGAAATTTCGGGTACTCGTGTTATAAGCGTTTTTTTTTTTTTTTACAAAAAAAATAAACAGACTTGAGAGACTTGAGCTCTCTTTTTAATCCAGTAAATGAATCAGTTTTTCATGTAAATTAATTTAATTCTGGAAAAAATATAAAATGCCTGCCCTAATTCAAAATTATTAAGAATCTGTTGCAACCTTTTGTTTTATTATTATTTTATTTTTTTTGTAAATTATTTTTATTCGTGAATAAATATTTTTGCTATCATTTTGAATCTATAGAACCTCGTCTTCGGTCACGAGTGGGGCATGACGTTTTTGGGTGGGGGCGAGAACGTTGTTTTGGTTTGCGTAGAACGTATATATATATATATATATATGGAATGTACTGCAGTGTGTTACGATCAACCTGTGGCCATACGTATACCTAAATGAAGCATTAAAATGGAACATGTTGAAAAGAATTAAATTACCGTATCGAAATATTGTATCCCTTGCTCAATCGGATCACTGATAAGGAACTGTTATCATACTTTAAAATTAATGTTTGTGTTTTTGTATGTCTTATAATATTCTAATATGATAATATGAAAATTTAAAGTGGTACCGACCAAATAAGAAAAATAATTGTATTTCTCTCAAAATGGTCACTCTTAGCGTATTCCATTTGATTGCTTCTATGGTTACGATCAATTGAAATGTACTTTCATACGCGTTTTTCAAAAAGCTGCATATTTCAGCCGGCATTTCCGAGAGGCTATAATATGCAGAACGAGTCGATTTTGAAATATAAATAATTAATTTTGCCGCCTCGTCGTCGTCGTCCATGAAAATGTATACAATAATAATAATAATTAATGACACGCATTCATTAACAACATCACGCCGCTCGCGCGTTCGGTGACACGTGTAAATTAAATTATTACGCAGCAGCAGCAGCAGCGTACATATTATATACACTCGGAGACAGTAAGGACTCGTTCTATCTGTGTACACGTTCACGTATACGTACGACGACGACATCACGCACTCGTGTGAAATATGTGTTTAATACAGTTTAATACACTCGCGCGCGCGCCACAAGTAGTACGACGTGCACCCAATTACGTAAAAGGGAAATGATTATTATTATTATTATTATTATTATTATTATTATAGTTATTATTACTGTTATTACAGCAATGAGGCGGCGGCCAACCTCCCCGCGTGCGTTTTAAAATAATTCACGTACGCCAACTGCTCGCCATCCACAGAGCCATCTTACTCCTACCAGTTAGTAGTCCTTTACCAGTAGTTACATATAATGTAATATAAGACGTGTAAGACGCAGAATGCAATTCACAGACGTTTACACGAATTAAACCAGTGTTTCCCAACCTCTTAGACACACACCTGCACACACGGACCACTTGGGGCAAACTTTTGATTAGTCACTAGGACGACCATCACGTCGTCGGTTTTCACGAACTTTCATAATGTACAATGCGATAACATCGCAATTTGTAAACATTTTACAAAAATACGAGATTATGTTTACCAACGATTCTAATGCTGAACTAAAATTTATTGTGAATTTGCGATAAGATTGGTATTTTCGTACTATTTTTTTTTGGACTTGAGCCTATTTTTACCCGTGCATCGTATTATGTCACACACCTGCAAGGTCTATGTTCTCGAAAATCTAGTTCCTTGTTTCGGGTTCTGCCAAAATATGTATAAATATATATATATATATATCTACAAAAGCACATTTTCACTATTTTGGGAACCAATATAATATAATAAGTGATATAAATTATGAATTTTACTTTATTCGTATGTATATAATACTGAAAAAATCATCAACAGATAATATCAACAGTTTCTATGCGTGCCTTCGTCGCTTTGCTCAACATCGCTCTTCCTATGCAACTTGGGGGGACATTTCGGTTTGATAATCGGTATTTATCAAAAATATTTTGTAGAATATAGATCTTAGATAGAAATGTTTAATAAACAGATGGTTTTATACTGTTCACGTAAGACGTGGGGGTATATGTATTTGGTATTTGAAATTATTCCTCGCAATAAATCGCAAACCAAAAACAAGAAAAAAATGTGCAACAAACAACTGTATCCCCTCCTCCCAGTGCTCCCTAAAATAAAACAAAAGTGGAAATGCTTACAAGGGTAGTACGATCAAGCCCTTGTTGGGAAACACTAAATTTCATTGTATTCTATTTACCATATTATATTTTAGTATATTATTTTAATCGTATTGTATGAAAACTTATTCGAATCCAAGCTTCAATATATATTTATATGTGATTTTAATTAATTCAATATATTTATACATGATCTCATTGATTAGGCGTAGACAGTTAAAATAGTACAATTAGATTTTCTCGTGCGCCTTAACTGTGTGATATTTTATTTAATTAAAACAATGCGCAGAAAACGTGTTTTATCAACATTGGAAATTTTACATAAACGTATTTATTCCTTTTTGGCTTGACATTCTATATTCTATATATTCTATATAGTAAAATTAAATGTTTTTTCGCATTTCAAATTATCGATTCGACCGAACGGCGCGGCGGCGGTGGTTCATCTACCGTAAACCTGGTAAATGGTTATCGCGGTATTGGGCGCCAGACGCAGATAATATTCGGTTTATTATTATAATACACAATATAATAACAGTAATAAAACTGGTGGTTTTACAATACGCGCGTAACAATATAGCCGCAGAAAACTTTTGGGAGGAACTTGCACACAATACACGGCGGCGCATTAAGATCGTAACAACGGATAAATCGTGTGTCGATAATATTTTATTATCTTATTTTATTATTATACTCTATATTGTATCGTACATTAATTTATTTAGGTTAATGACTCAATGTGATGCAAATTATTCAAAGGATTTCCATGACAATAAGTGACGACGGCACGTTAACCGTTGTGTGTCGATCGCGATAATAATATGAACAATATAAAATATGGTTTCAACCGCGAAAAAACACGTGTATTATTATTTCCACGCAGCGTTTCGGGGTTCGTCATCCCCTCTTTTCCCAGTTTTTAAAAGATCCGGATTAAGGATTTCAATTGTTGATTTTTTTTTTGACATGGGTTAATCCATCTTTGGGCCAAATTTGGCCTCGGTGCCTCTTGTTGTGAATGTCAAAAGAAATATCAATAATAGTAATAAATAAAAAATAAGTTAACTCTCGTTCTCACTGACAACCGATTTAAAAAATGTAATTAGTAAAAAAAAAAAAAAAAAAATCAACGTTAATTTCGAAATTCTATAATCATCATAAAAATAAAAATAAATGTATTCATATATTTTGAAATTATTTAAAATAATAAATGGAAATTTTGGCTTTCTAGTAGATAATAGGAGCCAGATTGTTGTTTTAAAAATAGCATAAGAAAAAGGCTTTTAAGGCGAGTTATATTAATCAAAAAATAAATAAATATTTTAACACCCCCCCCCCCGAAATTTTTATTGTAATTGCCACCGAGTGCACAGTTTAAAACCGTTGAATTGTGTAGAATAATTGTGGTATCGGCTTGAGTGGGCGGGGGGGGTAGACCGAAAATATTTGTTTTTTTATGCGTATAGATACCACTCGTTTGTTTTTTTAATTAGTGAGAATAATAAAACGTATAGGGGGTGGGTATTTTTGTAATATTTATTTCCTTGTCTGGAGTACTTGTACGAGTTCAGACCGCATATTGTTGACTGGAGGCAATACGCGAAAAAAGGATCAAGGGGTGTTAATAATCATTTTGAATTTGAATTATATTCCGAATAAGGGAAAAAAAAAGATCTCGGACACAAAGACAAAAAATGAATCTAGTCAAAGAGACTGGAAAAAAATCAAGTGTTTTGGATCATGGTGATATTTATGCAAGCATATAATATATGTATAGAAACGGATTGTCAAGTACATTACGTGTGTATGTTGAGCACGTTAGTGAAGAGCTTAAAGAACGGCAATATATAAAACGAGATCATATTTCAAAAATTTGTTTTTCTTTTTATCGTCTGCGGCGTGTACAGCCGATCGTGTCGAATTCAATAATAATAAATAATAATAAACCCTGCTCTTTCATAACCCTCACACCCAAAAGTGATCGACGCCGTCTACTGAAGTATGCGCCGTATTAGAATAGGTGTTTTTTTTATTTTTATTTTTTTTTTATTTATTTATTATTATTATTATTATTATATGTGTTTTTATTTATTTATTTTTTTTTTAAATCTCTCTCGACGTCTCGAAAATAAAACGATGATTTTTTTCGTCGTCGGTAAACCCTGTCACGCACGTACACATATGTTTTTTAGACAAACCGAATCCCTGTCAGTGGCGTCGTGTAGCTGTCAGCTGGGATGAGACGTGTCAGGTAATAGAACGTCCTCCGTATGCCGTTTGTGTGATTATCTTTATTTTTACAAATATTATTTATCTATCTTCTTATTCTATAAGCTAATGTCATTTTCATTTTTATTGTTAATCGCAACGACAATATTGCATATAGACAGAACGCTCGTGCGTTCAATTTATGTGAAAAAATATGCTTTTAACCAAAATTTTATGAAACTTTAAATTTCCGCAGTGGTGCAACGAGGGTGTCCACCAATAAATTTCTACCATACCTAATTATTTAAATATAAAATTATAATTAATTGACAGTTTACAAGAATTCATTAATTAGAAATTTCATACAACAAGATCTAACTGCCTTCTCTACGAGTTAACATTTGTACAACGTTGTTTATAGATAAATACAATTTAGCGTCACATATATTTTAACAATATGAATTTTCAAAGATGTTTCAAGTTTATATCTGAATTAGTAGAGGTTATAATTGTATAGTTAAAAGGATTTTTTTTTCAATGTTCATTGAATAAAATTCCCGTGAATATAGTTTAAGGGGGTATTCAGACACCCAAAACACCCCCCTTGGTCGCGCCACTGAATTTCTGATTCGGTTAAAAAAGTGTTTTTTTGCCTAAATATTTCTCTACGCGATTTTCTCAAAAGATAATTCAATAAATGATTTTTTTAGAAGTGCTCAAATGACGATTTGATGATTCAAGAGACATATTTCTTTTCGTTGTTATTTCGTAACACGTTCAGAGTGGGCAGTTTTTGTTTATTCATTTGAATTTCAACGGATCATAAGATCAAATCACAACATTGTATTTAGTCGTATTAAATTAACAATATTACATAATACGAATATTTTAAATACGTAAAATTCTGTTCGCATAATCATTAAAAAATTCTATGAATAAAAAGTTATATAATTACATTTTTATCTCATTTGGGCGATGACAACATCCTTCTAGTAGGAACTAGTTTATTGGTGATTACACTGAACCATTACAATTAAAAAAAAAATCAATAAATCAGGATTCAAGGCAATCCATATAACCGGTGACAATTCTCTGATATAAACATTAATTTTAAATTTGTTTGATTAACTAACCATGCCAAACGAATATAATAACGGTTATAACAAACTTAATAGCACAATATTTATGTTTTACATTATGAGAAAACGATTTTCAACATTACTTTAACATTGAATTTGAAATTTTTATGCACGGTGACCACCATCTGATGTAGCTCGGCCTAAATAAGTAAATAAAAATTAAAATCATTACTGTATTGAACACATATTAAAGATTTATTGTGATATGAATGAAAAAATAAAACCCAAGACCTAAAGAATGACATAAATATTATATATTCAAGAGGAGTTTATTATAATTATATGCACCGATCCGGATAAATCCAATCCAATAAAAAAAAAACTAAAATCCGTTTGTAATAATGATGATACGCGTCGTTAGGGGGATATATTATTCGGAGGAATTTAATATCGTCAGCAAATGTAAATATCATTGTGTGAAAAAACAAAATCTAGACCGTTAGTAAAATTGTTAAGATTTATGAATCAATGTTAGGCTTAGAAATAAATATAGTACAGTTTGTCTTATAAAAAAAGTTTTAGAAAATTCTGTGCTAATTGACTTAGGAGCCTGCAGATGCAAAAGCATATTAAACGAATTATTGAAAAACTACTTGATTTTTAGCGTTGTTTTAATCATTTCTGAATTCATAATATTATATTAGTCAATATTGCAACGGTTTAATCTGTTTTACATGAATAATTAAAAATAATGGATAGTGTAATAAAAAGTAAACGAGCTTACACTCTCAGGGTCTAATTATATGTACATTTTTGTTAAAACCAGTCGATACAATTTCAAAATACGCCGTAATTAATCATTATTGCACACGGATAATTATGTTGTTACACACCGTTTCTCGAAACGTTTGAATGTTTTTTTTAATCGTCTTCGAAATAATAAAATAATAATTCATAATTCGAAGTTATTATTATTATTATTATTATTATTATTGTTATACGTTGAAGTCAGAGGCCATATTTATTCTCCCATAATATACCTTTCGCCGCCTGGTACTCGCCTGACTGCGGGACGCGCTGTGATAAACTTTAAATTGAAACTATAACGAAACTAAAGAAATAAAAAAAAAAATAATACCCGTACGACATGTTTTTCAAAAACGTTACACGCCAAATTAGACGCACGGCTTTTTTTTTTTTTTTTTCGCCAACTCCAAGGAAAATATCGCGCGCACGAGACACTCCGGAAACGAAGATGTGAGGTGTGCTGCTGACAGGTGACGTCTTTGCTTATTACGGGCAGCAATTGTATTTTAAATTAAAAAAAAAAAAAAAAATGAAGCATATTGTTGTTTTTTGTATTTTTGTTTTTATGAAAACACTTTTTTGCACTATAAAACTTCTACAAAAGTTACGTTGAAATTGGTTCTCGGATGAGAACCAATTTCTCAAAAGTTCTCAACAGTTTTTCGAAAAAACGAGAAAGAGCTTGAATTTGAATAAAAAAAAAAACGATAAAATAAACAGTAAACTAGATTTTTATGGAACCGATTTTAATAGTTATTTAGTGGTTACTCCAAAACTAAGAGTACAAGTAACTTAAAAATACTATTTCTTATCAAAAACAGTGTATTACAAATAAAAAATTCAACTACTTTTAGAACAAATACTGAATTTTGGAAACATATCGTTTTTTTTTTTCCGAATACAGGTTTATTTTTAACTTGATATAGTTATTATTAACTGAAAATGTTAAACAACTTTATTCAGGTATATACCTAACGGTCCTGAAATGATCCTTTTAAATGTTAGAATTTGAAAGAAACTGGTAATTTTTAAGTTTTTTTTTTTTCTATTAAAAATCTTTTGAAAGACTTTTGAAATTTATTTTACTCTCAATAATTACTTTTGCTAAAAGTGTAATAATTGTTTATAGTCAGTTTTAGGATAAAATTAGTGACGAAACGGACATAGATTATTCTGTTGTTGAATTGTATAAAATATACACATGTATATAAAACTTTAAAACCGGACACGGCCATCACAAGTATTCCCCAGGAGCAAAGAATACCCGTGGTGCGAAGTATGTCCGGCTTTATATATTCATTCCGAGCTATCGGTGGTGTATTTGGACATTATTATTTTTTTTTTTTTTTTTGTGTATTTAAATTTAATTTAATTATATTTATTTATCACTTGCTGGAACTGCATGCGTCGTGTTCACTTAATTTAGTAACGATCGCGTAATGGCAAAACATTTAGTTAATAGTTTCAAATGAATTCGAAACAAAATATTTTTCATAGAATATAATAAATGATGTTGTTGTGAAGGAGAAGAAAAAGAAAAAAAAGTCTAATTTTGACCGAAATTTAAAACGTGACAAATTGATATTACTTTGGGAAATTACTTTTCCGCATAAAGTCTCTTTCACCGGTTACACTTTTGGCGTATGGTTATTAATTTTTTTTCTCGCGGCGAAATTTACAAAAATACACGATCGTGTCTAACACTACTCTTTGGTTATTATGAAAAGACACTTTTTTTTCTTAGAATATATAATAATAATTTATTTTAAAAATAATCATTATCATTTTTAATTTAAGTCCACGTAAATAATTAGTTTACGCGCGCAAAAAAATTAACATTTTTATACGATGTTTATATCTTAGAAACAAAATTATTATTATTTTTAATTTTTTTTAAAAAAAATATATATATATATATATATATATAAGTGTATAATTTCCATGAGCTTAATATTACAAAAATTGTGTTAACAACAACGGCGTAACATGAATATCGGCGAGTTTGGGTAACATAATTTATTTTCGCGGGACATATTTTTCTCGTCGCTTTTCCGTTCTCGTCTCGCGATAAAATAAATAATATAATAATAAAATAACCGAAAAACCATTACGTAACCGCAACCATATACAGGGTGCATCAAATGCGACGACAAATGCGGTGTCGCCTCGTTTAAAACGGTATATTTTATTTTCATTTCTTTTGTTTGTTATTGTTGTTATTAAATTTTACGGTTTATTTTATTTTACAATGATGATGATTTCATATGAAATCAAATAAAATTAATTAAATTATAATGCGTTGTGAAAAAAATAAAAGTCTTGATCAATAAAATCGCGATGCGATGATTCAATGATAATGATTGTGGTGATCATCATCATCTCTTAATCTACGGGGGTCTTTTTTATGTTTTTTCTCCGATCCCCAATTTCAGAGCTCCAACTACGTGTTAACTCTCTTGTGGAAATTTTTTTTTATCAGTTTTCGATCCCTCCGGTCAGTTATGGTGTTTTTAGGGGGTGTATTTTGAAAAATAAATGTTTATTTCACCACAGGACATCCTTAAGGTAACATGAAAACATAGTTTTTATAGTAAGTTGAACAGTCATCTAAAAAAATTCCAAATTTTTCCATTTTTGCTGCCAAAAAAGGGGTGAGTATTCATAAGGAATCACCCTGTGTATATTTCTCTCGATTTCTGGGTACGTTTAGCTGGGCTAATTCTTCTGTGTTTCTTTTTTTCTATACGTGAAATATATTTTGCATATTTAAGCGTTTACATGAATATTTCAAAGAGCATAGGTATAACATAACACACTTGTAACGTCCTCTTTTATAGCTATTTTTTAATAAGCCCCGGTTGTATTATCAATACGATTATACACTGACCCTTATGTGGGCATTTGTCCGATCGTCGTGCGAATCAGCCTGTGTATAAAACGGAAAAGGAAATTTCCCGCGTTTCTTTGTGCCGCCTACGAATATAATATAAATAACACACACGGGCATAAAACGAGTGGGGGGACGGCGGCTATATAATATTATCATATTACATATACTATACCTACGCGCACGCGCGCCGTGTATTTATATTATTATTATTGAAATAATATTGTGTTAATAAAATATAATATTATACGATAATAAATATATTATATCATACGAAGAAAACGAAATCTTCACCACCTGCTTGTATTACGCATTTTAAGTACCCGCGTGTGTGTGTGTGTGTGTGTGTACGTTTAATAACGGGACGTGTAATAAAAAATAAAAAAAAAAGTAAAAAACGAATGGGATTTTTTCCCCCCGTTCTTTCTACACGTCCGTTGTCGTAGGACTCGCGTAGGAGAACTCGAGGAATTTCGAACGTAACAATAACGACAATACGACTTATGCCCTAACGCAGTCGTGTATGACGATATTCGTTCGGTTTCTCCTCCTCCTCCTCGTATTATATATTATCACGTCGAGCGTATAATAATTGTCGTCGTCGTATAACACGTATTATTACACAATACTATAATATATTATTTGTAATACGTTCTGTGACGAAAGGTTTCGGCCGGTATACAGTGTAAGAAGAAAAACTCTGATTTCGTAGAAAAATGCTTCTTTTGAGGGGAGTGCGATAGAAAGTTTTTTATAATTCTTATATTATAAACATATTTTTACGTCGTTCTTCATATTTCAATGAAGTTAACTTCTTTTAGATTCTGAACGAAGTGATGAAGCTAGACTTGTTTTTACAATGCTGTTTATTTTTCTTTCTGCGTACAACTTTACGTATGGAAATACCTGTGCAAAAGTTTCGATCGGCAACTCTTTGAAACCGGATTCGCCTCTAGATGGTACTTTAAAGAGGTCATTTTTTTGAATTTCTCAATTCTTCAGTTTTTTTTTTTTTTTTTTTTTTTTTGGAAAAAAAAAACCAAAATTTTAAAAAAAAAAAAAAAAAAACGAAATTTCGGGTACTCGTGTTATAAGCGTTTTTTTTTTTTTTTTTTTTACAAAAAAAATAAACAGACTTGAGAGACTTGAGCTCTCTTTTTAATCCAGTAAATGGATCA